>JAVTVJ010002257.1:0-122139 GCA_034509425.1 Eopsaltria australis | reverse complement strand
TTTGAGCCTAGAGTATAAACTGCATTCACAAATGGCTTCAACAACATTTCCCAAGTGTTAAAATATTTTCCCTTTTTTGATGAAAATATTTATTCCAGGAAAATTTAATTTTTTAATGATGATCTGCTGTTAAAAAACCCTAACAACCAATTAAAAGATGAAAAGCTATTTGAAACCCAAGTGCATTTGTTTTTTGCTATTTTGATCTTTAGTGACAATGGCTCTTTCCTAGCTGAGTCAGGAAAACCAGTAAGAAGGTAGTAGAGCAAAGGCCTAATGTCACTGATTTAAAATAAGCAAGTTGTAAACACTAAATCCCTAGTTATTCCATCCTATTTCAAGGAGCCATTTCCAAGCAGGACTTGAGCCAAAATTTTGTTACCCTTGCTAAAAGAGAAAGTTCATTCCTCTGCCCACTCTTCCCCATTGCTCTTGGTTCCATGCTCCTGCTGCCTAACTCAAGCCAGCTTTGGTACTTAGAGCTGTGGTCACACTGCACCCACTCCTCTCATTACAGGAAAGAAGCAGGGGGGATCGACAAGAAGCAGAAAAAACTCAATCTTTCAGTAGGACAGCAAGCTGAATCTCTTTATCCTGTGAAAACACAGGCTCCAGAGCCACTGACAGAGGGAAAGCAAGTCAACAGAAGGCAGCAAGAACATTTCCGCACCTGCTAATTGTTAATTTGACTAAGTAATCATGGAACAGCACACTACAGCTTTTAAATATCCAAGAAGTTGGGCTGACAGGTTGAAGAAAATTATTCTGCTTAGAAATTGCTAGAGTTGGCTGGTTTAGAAGGTTGCAAGAAAGACAATTTTTGCTTATGTACAAGAATGACATTTAGTTCCCCCATTCCTACCAAGGATCACTTCTTCTAGATGAGCTTCCCACTTCAGTGGCTATCCTTTGACAAGGCCCTAATCACTCATATGCATCCGTGACTATTTTGTCATTACTCATTAGTCACAAAATGTGCAGACTGCTTGCACAGATGCACAAGTAATGCAGTGTAGGGGAAAAAAAACCACAAAAGAGAATAATGCTTTAAAAACAACAAAAAAAGACATGTTTTGGTAAAAAAAGAAACGACACAGAGAAAAAAAGGGAACTGCCTCTGGAAAACAGGACCAGTAAGATGGGGAAAGAGAAGATAACGCACAATATGAAATATAACTCCAAAGGAAAAAGCATGAAGCACAAGGGAGAGGAAGGGGGGAAAGTGTTTATTCTTGGAAGCTCTGCTAATATAGGCATTCCTAATCAGTCCTCCTCATAACCAAACGCATAAGTTATGCTCATTTCCCCTCAATACTCAAAGTTTTTAATCTTTTCCAATAATAAAGCCTAAATGAAACAAGCTTAAGGATTCTGAGAATAGTATTTACAGGAAAAAAAATGTAAGAAGTTATGCATGAAAGAATAAGATGACCAACGCTGAATTATTCTGAGATAGTAATTTCATAATTCACAATTATACATAGCAGGAGGACATGAAAAGGTCAATCTGCCTGCTTGGACATAAGGAAGGGAGGAAAGAACTGCTGCTTACAGCTGCCACACGTGGCTCTGGTAGGCATTGACAGATGGCTAGATGCTTTTCCTTTAACGTTATGCAATGTTGCTGCAAGGAAGCAATACCATGATCAAAATCAGACACAAATTCTGAATGGTGACCAAGATAATTGAGACTTAAAGAGAAAATACTAACAAGTTTTAAAATAAAAACTTATAAGTATTACCTTCCATAAAATATTGCATACTGTTGCCTCTGTTTCTTAACAGAAACAAAATAATTTTTAAATTGATGACTAAACTATTTTCATATCTGGTTGCAGTCAGAATCGTAATAAAACTGGAAGTGACTGCAACTGTTTCAGGGAAGCTAAATAATAATCCTCATGTATGTGTGTTACATTTAGCAGGGACTACTGGAGGTTAGTACTAAAGAACACCTTCCCCCATATTTAGGTGTTCAATTTCCCTGTTTTTCATTGACTACAATATAGTGCTCCTCAGTTTGCTCTCCCAGTTTTCCTCCTCCTTTTAAAAAGGTGCAAGAATCTATACAGACAAATTTATACAGTTATTTGCATATTATAAACACCCACATTCATTTATATAAACAAAGACTAGTCACTCATGAACTAACATTAATAGAAAATGTTCACAAAATAAATAAAAGCAAATCAATCAGACACAACAACAACAAAATAGAGATACTGCTGGTATTTTAAGAAAGATCCTCTTCTAAAGTTTATGGTAACTTTCCTTCCCCTACCCCTTCAACTAATTCTGCAATACACAAAGTCACAGAAACAGAGACTAAAATGTATTCGTTTTAGAGAATCACAACTAATTCTTTACAGGCATAAGAAGAGCAGCTTCTCTAGAAACCAGTTTCTCCCAACATTTACTGCTGCAACAGCTAATCTAACTGTTGACTGTCATCAAATGGGAACAGTCTGATCCTTCTCATATTCACACAAAGACCTAGCCCAGAAAATTAAGAATTCCCTAGGGCTATGTAGGTTCATAATTTTGAGGAACCAGAATGTTCAGCAGCTATGAGCTGTTAGATTGTCTGGACTGGGATGATTCACATACACCTCCAGTTTAGCTAATCTGTGCTAGAAAATTTCCACCTATGCCAGACTACATTCTCCGTGGGAAAGAAAAGCATGCCATACCACTTTTTTTATTAACTGATCAAATTATGCATTTTTTTAAAAAAAAGTTTAGTGTTTGGCTTGTAAATATACACCATCAGACTTGCCTTCCTTTGATCCTTAACCTTTAACACTAGGATTCTCCCTGCCCCTATTATAGCATTAAATTACACAAAATGAGTATGACATGATAAAATAAACTTCCATTCAATGGTATTTCTGTTACTGTTGTCCATTACTTTTTCCATTTTACTGCATTTTGTGAAGTCTGTTTGGTTTACCTCCTACAATTTTGGTCTAATTGCACAGTTTCTTGACACACTAAAAGAAAAGATGCATTTATGAAAATCCCTATAGAAGCTAATTATAGAATACATAAACAACGGAAATAAATCTGTACCTAATACTCAATCTTTTTTTAATCAAGCTATAGTTTAAGTTTACAATGTTTTCATTAAAAAGTGGTGAAATAGACTGAGAAAAGCCTCACCTCAAACACCATAAAGTGGTCCTTTTGCTGCTACAGATTTCCACCCACAAGCAAGTCAGGCATCACACAGACAGCATAATCCTGCATACTCTCCAACACAGATCTAATTTTTTACATAACGAGTTAGAGATGCTCAACTAGAGCCCTTAAACCAACCACTCTGTGCAGAGGTCAGAGCTCATGTGATGTAAAGCACAGCTGATAATGGGGAAGTTTTGTTTCTTCAAAACAAGCACCCACAACCAGTAAACTGTTTTCTAGTCATTTCCTTGAAGATGCTCCTGAATTGAAGTGTTATACTTTAGGAAGCCATAGCTTCACAAATAAGCTTTTCAAGAGGTGAAAAACTGCACTGTTTACAAAGGCAGTGAGAACAACTGTAAAAAAAATCTTGTAAGAATGGCAAGAGAAGCATTGGCAATGACCATTACAAATTAAAAAAATATTAAAAAACAAAATGCTAGCAAAAGGATACAATACATCCCTATCCCTAGAAGGGCAAGCATCATCCTAGCAATAAAAGTAATTAACAAAAGTTGTCAAGATTACAAAGTAAGAATGATAAAACTGTCATTAAAAACACAAACCCACAAAATTTGAAAATGTTTGGTAAGTGCAGAACAAAAAGCCTGGCCAGAAAATTTAAATTGCCACAATAAAATGCTTTCTACAGAACAACAAGTATTAAACTTCTGTAAAATACAGGTTGTTTGGGTCAATCATATAGTCCAAAAGATGTGAATATTGCTGTTCATTTAGACAGAAGAAACTCCTGCAGTCTGGATACAAGATGACATGGGTTATAAACTGTTACCATTTTAAGTTATTGCTGTTTTTTCTAGGTTTTGATATAGAACTGACAAAAAAGCAAATACTAATAATATAGCAGACTAGCAAAGACTAGTATCATGGCTTCACAGGAAATTAAACCTGTCACTTTCATTTGATAAATTAGTAGTAATGGTCAAACACAGTTAATGTCCAAAGTGTTTGGGTTAGTAGTGTCTGATATTTTGATTAAAAGGTTAGAATATAAAGAAAGTTAATGTGGTCTATCTTGCATGTATCAAAAACTACAGGTGAGCAAGTTTTATTCTTCTGATTTGCTTTGTGACTATTTATACATACTCTCCTAGTTAAGGAATATGTCCAAAAAAGCCCCATCTTGGTCTTTTCAGTAGCTCCCATTTTTAAACCCCCAGAGAAGCATCAATATGAAAACACCAAGCATCCTTCAGAGCCTGTACCTTGAGCCACCCTATTTCACCATTGTCTGCAACCTAGAAGTAAACAACAGTTAGAGGTAATTCTTACTGGGAGGGGAGGGTGGGGAGTGTGTGGAGAGAGAAAAAAGGGAATAACTAATACCCTGTTTCTGATACAACTTGGGTAATGTTGGGACAGGACAAAATTAGGGTTTTTTAAATATCAACAAAAGCAAAGTCCTATCTAAAATAAAGACCTATCCTAGAAACTACCTTGAACGGATGGTCATTACCCGAGTACAAGTTTCCAGTGAGACGCAGCTCCCAAAAAGACCAGTACAAATATATGTATGGGGAATGATGAGTAGGAATCATAGGATGGCCTTGGTTGGAAGGGACCTTGAAGCCCATCTAGTTCCAACCCCTCTGCTGTGGGCAAGAACACCTGGCACAAGAGCTCAGAGCTCCATCCTGCCGGGTCTCGATCACTTCCAGGGATGCAGCATCCAGAGGACGTTTGCTACCACAACTGCGTGGCTCCTAGAACAGTGCTCTGCTCCCAAGCTCCTGCACTGAGAACAAAGCCATGAAAACACTGAAGGAATGAATGAGCACGAGAGACTCAAAAGGGTCAGGAAAAGTGCAGACCATAACAGTAGTAAAGGGATCTGATAATCATCAGTATATTAAATAGATATAGACAGACCTATATTTGGATAGATATCTCACAAGATGTAATGAACAGAAATAAATTAAATTCAGACTAGAAACATGTTTAAGTCTTAAACAGACTAATTAAATTTGAGGGAAACTTTCCCAGCTATGCAATATGACCTATTACAGTAGGATTTTATTTTCTTTTTTCCTTTATAATTAGTATTCTAGCAATAAAAAGAATCAGTTAAAAAAACTTCAGCCTGTGATATAAGGTTGGATTAGATCTGCAGTCCTCTCCATCCTCAACCTCTGAAGCTACCCAAGATACACAAAGCAAGGCTCAACCTTCAATATCAAGTATGCTAATTTGTCTGAGACTTCACAGTTCTCTTGTCCTTTCTAAGAAGTATAATAAGTGATACCTGATCTTTGAATGAGCTCACAAATGCAAGACTAGTCTCTGGAGTGATCCTGACTAAACAACACAGTAAGTCCTATATCTGTACAAGACAATTAAGAACAATCTGCACTCCAGTACAACTCCAACAATATATACAGAACTCTACAGAGAATAGAGATGGATGGCAAAGTCAGGCCTTTCACTGAAATTCTGAACAGAAAAAATTAGAGCAAAGCTATTCACAGTAGGTTTACTTGTTTTCTTCAAATCACCAACAAGGAATACAAGTATATATGCTTCTAACTTCCTAGGTAGTTACAAATTGAACCACAAGGAGATAAAGATAAGAATGATAGCTTCCATCTGGAAAAATTCCTGTCAAACAGAGCCCATAACTGTTAAAAATGTTTTTCAACTTTGCAGGAAGATTGTTCTTGGACAAGATTTTTTTAATGCCAAGAGACATCTGTAATAAACAGTAACTTCCATCTTTCTCAAATATATCCCACACCACCTGACACTGATGAATGCACTACATTGAAGTAACAAACCAGATCTTCCTCCTTAGTAACAGTTCTTACCATTTAAGAAGAGATGCAGCTCTCAACAGTTGCAATACCTTTGGCAGTTAGGGCCATACCAGGCATACATCTAGAGTATTTTTCAAACACAAAGGAGCATTACAAGCAAAATCCATTTTCTAATATTCTTCTGCCTCCATGCCCCTTTAATTTCAGAATAAACCATCCAAACGTATCATCACCTACCACAGAACAGTCAAAAAATCACTCTTATTTAGAAGATCCAATGAATTTAAAGTCAGAAGGCCTGTCGGTCTATTAAAATAATTTAATTAGAGGATAACAAACATCATCAGTGAGCAACATTCCCATGCCAGGGCTACACTGTATAACAGGAAGCAGAGCTTGCTATTCTGTCACCAGAAACCTAAACAGTGGGGGGGAGAAGGATCAAACCAGCAGGGACTACTTAGCCCAGTGTTACTCTGCCATCATAGGATGCTCTACATTGCTCATAATGGAGCTACCACATCACACTGCAGGTCAACCAATGCCATGTCCACTCCGAGACCTACATCCACAGGGCTCCCTTTGCTTGTCCATGCACCTCCCAATCCTGCTGAAGAATTCATGTATATGAATCAGTCACTCCAACACAGTCTACACTCCTCTATATTCACATATTTGACACACCACTCAGTTATCCATTTGTGGAATTAAAAAACTTGCATTTGGTCTCTAGAAAGATATCTGAACTCCAGCTGAAAACATCAATAGCTGGATAATCCACCACCACCCTCCTTCCTTCATTACAATGATTACTCACCCTCAGCACTTACCACTTATGCTTTTCAATTTGATCCCATTCAACTTCACTTTCCAGTCATTGGATCTTGTTAAACATAAACTAAATAAAGCACTGGATTTCAGTAAGAAAATATTCATGTAGGGGAAAAAAAAGATACCTCTCACTTTTTCAGATAATGTGAACAGGGCTTTTGCAGGCCTTTTACCGTAAGGCATTATTAAAATAATTTTTAATTCTTTCCCATACTCTTCACTATTTAACAATAATTTTTAAAGACAAAACTTCATCATTAGCATTACCACAAAATGCTCAGCCAAAAATAATCTCCTTGTCCCTACACATTTTTAAACAAAGCATTATAGTGAGAACTTCTGCTGAATTGCTTGTTCGTATTTGTATGCTATCAGTCAATAACTTTTGGGATACAATCCCATGGATATGCTCCTTACCTTCAGTGCACTACTTTGAATATAGCTGCACTAAGATGTGCCTTGCTTTACCAGCATAATTTCACAAGAACTTTTCCAAGATGTATCAGTTAGTCAGCAGTTCTCCAAGCATTTATCATATACTATAAGATCACTCTACAAGTATCACATGTGCAATTAATATTATTTGTTGTACTTCACCATTAAAATTATCTTCAGAAGCTTTGTTGTTCCACTAGTAGTCTTACAGCTAGAAGAGTGGGATCTACACTGTCATACTAAACTGAACTTGTCATAAAAAAGAATAAATATCCTTGGGAAGAAGAGTCTAGTACTTAAGTTCAGCTTGCACTCATGCGGGAGGGAGCATGGGAGGCCCAAGAACCCAATGAGCAAGGTGCCACACAAACCCCCTCAAAAGCACTCCCACCGCAAGTTTCCTAAAGCATTCATATTTTCATCAGTTTCTACCTCTTCTTACCAAAACTACTGAATCACTTTAAACTGAGTCTTTCAGAAATAAATAAATCAACAGATCTCCCAGCACGACAGTATTTAAGTAATTTTTCACTATTCCTTAGAACCTCTTTCCTACAACATTAATATTGTATTCACAGTATTTCCCGGCAAAATGCAAAGCCTTAGAGCCCAGATAAAACCAAACACATCCCTCAAAAAACAAATAAACAAAAAACCCAACAAAAACCACAAAAACTTCAAACAATTTGAAAGTTATCCAAATTAGTCAATACAAAAAGACAGTAAGAAGAAAAAGCCTCATAAAAAGGCATACAAAAATACCTGAAAAAGATACCCAAAATAAACAACAGCACCATGAAACAAAGAAAAAATTGTAATGATTTTGACAGTGCTATAAAAAGCATCAGTTTTATATGTATACAAATGTTGAAACTGATATGCTCCAATGTCACTACTTACATAAGGACATGGTGCTATTTTCTTAAAAAGTGGAAATCACCAAGTATTAAGGCCCCTGACCTTCAAAAGCGACTGAACACAGATGCACTGCATTGTTCAGTGGGCAGGTCTGTGACAATACAGCTCTGCTATGGCACACAATCCTTAAGTTTTTAAAAGAGCATTTCTGGAGTGTCTGTTAACAGCCAGTCTATCTCACCACCAACATGAAAAACATCCTTCTCTTTTAAAGTTTATCTGTACAAACATTTTAAGGAATAAGGAAACACTCACTGAAATCCACGTAGACACTGTCTTGTGAGTAAGATCTAGCCAGATACTCAACATTTCTGGAAAAATCGAATAAAACTCCCTCCAAACTAGTGATATGTATTGCATATTAAAAGACTCCAGTTGATGCTACAGCACACAATATATATTAACTTCTTTTCCCATCTTTTGTACACATATTCAACTTTATGCATCAAAGGAACAGTATAAAATTCTACCAGATTAACTAGCTAGACTACCAATTTAAATTGAGAGATTTTAGTTTGCTGTACAGTAATTACTCAGTTAACAAACACTAGTCCTCAATCTCTAAAACACAATGGATTTCTGACAAGCTGTAAATGCTTTTTATTCCATTTTCCAGATTGCCTATCTAAAGTTTCCACAAGTTAAGGATACTTTCTTTCAAAGAACATCAACATCCTACAGTCTGGATCACTACTGAAAACTTGTGTCACTTCTGAAAATCATCAGACACTGCTACCGAGGGTACTGCATTTAGTCTGACTCCAGTTAGGCTGAAAAAAAAAAAAACCACAAACCCCAAAAAACAAACCGCAACAAAAAAATATGAAGACACTTACTTGGGGTTTATTGCTTTGCTAATTACCCTTCAGTACAGACTGATCTATTCTAAAGTCATGAGCACAGTTTAGAGAGGTAGAGTAGGTAAGGTATACGGCCACATATAGAGGCCTACAGACCCTTTTCAGTCATCAAATAAACTAACAGTCTTTTAAGATACTGTTAAAGGAAAAGATACCATCTGTTTAGCAAAAACTGGAGCTTGACATATGCACTTATCTGTTTTGTAGGCTGAAAAATCAATTCTTACAGTCCTTAACGTATCAGTCCACATGTAAAAGATTTTCTAAACTATTTAAAATACGTTTCAAAACAATCATACTCGTCCTCAAGAATACACACATACTGCTGACAAAGGTGGGCGGCACAACAGAAGGGTAAAAAAAATGGCAAGAAACGACCTCTACATGTTACCTGTAAACATTCCTCCCACCGACACCACACTGGAACAAACAGACCGCTTGCTCTGAAATAGGCCCACGCCACACAGGGAGCGCTGGGCTGGATGGGGCCAGCCCCGACCTGCGGGTGAGCTGCAGACCAGTACCATCCAAAGCCAAGGGGAAACACTTATTCCTCCGAGCCGCTTCTCCCGGGTTGTGGGGCCGGGGCGGGCGCCGAGCCCCGAGCGCTGCCGCTCAGGGGCCGGAGGCGCGGCACCACCCGGGCCACCTCTGCCCCCCGCCGCTGCTTCGCCCTCCGGCCCGGGGGCGGGAGCACCGCCGGCGAAGGCGCACGGAGAGCCGGCGGCGGACCTTGCACCGCTCCCCGCCACCCGCACCCGCCTCCCCTCCTGGCCCGGCTCTGCCCATCCCGGCCCGCCGCTGCCGCCGCCGCGCACACCCAGGCCGGCGGCGGGGGGCAGCGGCGCACCTCCCGCCCTGCGTGCACCCTGCCTGCCCGCCCGCCGAGCCCCGCCCCACGGCGGGGCGCCGTCTCGGCCGCGCCCCGAGCCGCGCTCCCTTGCCCCGCTGCCCGCTGGCGGGCCGCTCGCACCTCCGGGTGCAGGATGGGGACGCAGCCCACCTCCTTCTCGTACTCCTCCAGCGGCGCCGCCATCTTCCTGCGAGCCCCGCGCCCGCTGCATGCCGGGTAGTGCGCGTGCCCGCGGCGCCCTCGCGCGCCGCCGCTTCCCCTCACGGCCCGCGCGCGGGAGGGACGTAGCAGTGTGTGGCTGGCTATAGGTATAGATTATTTATACATGGATATACACACACACATATTTTATATATGGTATGTCATAAACGAATCAGTCAATTTATAATTAAGGAGAATTTATTAAATAATCAAAGTATAAAATTTGAAAAAGCCACAAGCAAAGCAGTGCCGAGCCTGGCGATCGGCATTGGGTCAACTGAGTTCTGACACTGTCCGTCCCGAACCCCTCTAGTTCACGAAAGCTGTTTCTATGAGGTATCTTTTTATAATTTTTTTGGCTTTGTTAATCTCATCCTTTTTAGCATATTTGTAGTATATGTTGCAAAATAAATCGTGCTAAAATTTAAGATTACAGCATTTTACTGAGGTTGAGAAAAAGCACAAATGCCGGAAACAGGTGGCCGCCAAAATTGTGCATTTCAAGGGATTTCTGTCTGAATAAGCCCTGGCGAGATACATTCAATGTGCATTCCACAGATAAGCATTTCGTGGGATTTCCTCATCTGGCAGAGCTCCAGGATATGTATTCTACATGTGTATATACAAATATATGGCTCCAGGATATGTATTCCATGTGAGCATATACAATAAATAATCTACATCGCCAGAAACTCATTCCAGCAGCAAAAATTGACTACTGATTTCAGGAACTGTCGTCAGACGTGGCGAAAGGACAGGAAAAAACTACATTGTTGTATTGAAAAGATAAAATTAACAAAGAAGAAAAAAGGTATAAAAAGATACCTCATAGAAACCACAGCGGTGAACTAGTGAGATTCGAACCGATAGTGTTCAAGACTCAGTTCACCCAGCGCCGATCGCCTGGCTCAGTGTTGCTTTTGCTTCGTGGCTCTTTTTCAAATTTTATACTTTGATTTTTAAGAAATTCTCTTTAATCATAATATTGATTGGTTCGTTTATAACATGTTCATGTAGTTTTTCTTGCCTTGCTGGATTTTGGCGACAGTTCCTGGAATCAGTAGACGTATATCTTTCGCTGCTGGAATAAGCTCTTTGTATGCACATATTGTATATGCATATTGAATGCATATCGCTGGAGCCTTGCCAGACGGAAAATCCTCCGGAATACCCTTCTTTGGAATGCATACAGAATGCACCTCGCTGGGGTCCATTCAGAAAAAACTTTTGAAATGTATATTTTTGGTGGCTACATGTCCTGGCATTTGCATTTTCCCTCAGCTTCAGTAAAAAATGCTGTAACCTTTAATTTTTAGCACAAATTACTTTGCAACATATACTACATGGTATATGCATGTATGTGTATACACACCCCATATTTTGAGAGATACCAGTATCAGTTCTCCTGGAATCTGTATTTAGTACAGCATAGGTTTGCGGAGGTAGCCTAATAAGGTTCATTACAAGTTGGAATGAGCAAAAGGAGAGCCCTTCACCTTCTCCATTTAATGTAGATTTGGTTCCAGACTAAGCAATGTGTGTCCATTTTTCTTTGGGAATTATCTTCATGCCTGCTAGGGTAGCAAAGAGACGATGTGTCCTGGGTTAGGCCAGAGGGGTCAAAATCTAGGAAGTGATCTGTGCTGCAGGAAGGAATACAACTTCCTTCCTGCGAGAGAGAGCCAATGATCAGGTAGTTTTAAGGGTTGATAGGTAGGTAAACCAATTAAAAAGTGATCCGCCTTCGAGGAAAAAAAAAAACATATATAAGCAGAGACTCTCTGACGCTCTTCCTCTTTGGACCTGCTGCTGCTGTGTGGAGAGGAGCAGCTCCTGCTTCTCTCGCTGGTAAGGCCCCCCCTCCCACCTCCTTCCGAAGGAGGGATGGGGGGGGGAAGGGAGGTTTTTACGGCAGCCGTGCCGCTGCAGCCGGGCATGGGGGAGGAACGGCTGGAATCTTCAGCAGATACAGCTCAGCCGGTGTGCCAGCTACACAAGAGGGAGAGCCAGGCCCCTGCTCCGGGCCAGGCAAAGACCAGGCCGGACTCCATCCAGCTCGGGCCAGGCCCTGCCCTGTCACCCCGGGCCCAGATGGTCGTACCAGGCCGAGCCAGCTTGGCAGAGCCAAGCAGAGAGACTCTTGAGAGCGTCTGGCATCCAGCTCTGACCTGTTCAAGCAGCCCGGCAAAGAGCACGTGATCCTCACACTGCCAGAGAGAGAGAGAGAGAGAGACAGAGATTAACTCTCTCCATGCCTGGACTAAACTCACAGACACTCATCCTTCCTCGCAGAGAGAGGAACGAGTGAGGACATCTACATAGTGCAGCGCAGAGACTTTACAGTCAGTGAGGAAAGCAGAACCGATACCTAGAGGGAGGTGCATGGGAAGTTGCTTCAAGAGTGAAGCTGAAAACTCTTTTGGAGAACCATGGTTGGGGACTGAGCTAATAAATTCTCTGTAATATATGAAGATATAGTCCAAAGGGGATGTGAGGTTCTTATTGCAGCCAATGAACTGAAATACCTAAGTACAGACAAGTAAGTGTTGAAAAAGTACAGCCTGATGAGAAACTAGAACCAAGAGAGAAGAGAGGCTGTGACTCAGAGCCCTGGTCCCGGGGAGAATGCCAGAGAACCTGAGTTGTCAGGAGAACCTGTGCTGCTAAGCACAGAAGAAGGGATTTTCTTTGTTGCTGCAATTGAACTGTGCATTCCTTAAACAGGTTTACCCTGTGGACTGTTTTTTTTTTCTTCATTTAACCCACCATAGTGGCTGTGAGAAGGCTACTGGTGTGGGAGAGATCCACCATTAAGCTGAACTTTGCTCCAGGCGGCGGTTAATAGTGAGGCAGAAAACCCATAAAACTGTATTTTTCTTACAGAAGATCCATAGTGTAAGCAAAAAAAACTTCTCTCCCTAAAGAACTAGAACAAGAGCTGTTTCTGAAGTGGTAAACTGACTAGAAGTCGAAGTGTTGTCTTTTGTATGTTGTCAGAGAGAATAAAATAAAGAAGTGGGGAAGGAGGGGTAGTCTGAAGAGTTTGTTCTAGTTTTTCTTGAGGTTTTTTTTTTTTTTATTTTTTACCCTTGTTCTTAGCATATTATTAATAAACTTCTTTGTACTTTATAAAGTTGTGCAGCCTGCTTGTCCTATCCTAATCCTGTATCTCACAACAAGCAATCAAGTATTAGTAAGCTGTTGCTGGCAATTGAGCATCAAACCTGAATAGGTGAACTGAAACCACTACACCATGGGAAGAAAGCAAGAAAGTTTTAAAAAGGTTTTTGCTCTCAGCTGCAGGAATGTTTGACACCCCCCCCCCCCCCCAGCAGCCCTGAGGACTTGCTGAGGAAACAATTCCTTCCAACCATTTGTGCCCTCCTGGGCCAGTGGTTCCCAACACACACACACTCCCCAGATGGCTGCAGATTTGGGGACAAGTTACAAAATAGGCTTGGTTCTGTTTAGCTGGTTGCCGCAGAAAAGCCGCTGAGGGGTTTTTCTGCGGATCCCCGTCCCGGGAGCCTCCTGCCGGTGGTTGCCCCGTCCCCTCCCAGCGGACCACGAATGTCCTAAGCTTTCGCTGGACAGACGTGGGAGACTAGCCGTCTCCTAGGAGAGAGGGAGAGTCGGAGGATCCTTGGATTTTCCTGGGGTGCCGCGGAGAATCAGGGAGGACTCTCGCCTTGGGTAACAGAGTACTTTATTGCTCTCAATCCCGGGGCAGAAGAGCCTCGAGCTAGCTCATGCAAGGGTACATAACGGAACATGAGGGCCAATAGGGAACGACCGAAGGGGTGGAGTTGGGGAAGGGACAGGGGTTTACTTCCAATGGTAAGGAACCGGGGGGGGGATAACCGGCAACAGACAAATCACAATGTACAGAACTGAGAACTCTCTGGAAGAAGGGAAAGGATCAAACTTGGATAGACGAACGGGAAAACCAGTGACAAGCAACGAGGAGGAGTCATAGGAGTGGTCAGCATTCAGACTATACCCCAGACGTCTTTATCCTGGGGGTGGAACTAGGATCTTTCCACCACGAATTCTCACGGGGTTTCTGGGGTTTTAATTCCATGCTTACCACTCCTACAGCTGGTCACTTCTGTTCTCATGGGCTGCATAATGTGCATACAGCCAGGAATCTTAAAGCATTTTATTTCATTTTTTAAAATAAATTACATTTTAATCAAAAATGGTTTTGCAACTATGGAATGTTATTGCTGGTTTGACTGGTGCTTTATATTGCTATATCTATGGTGCTTTCATTTGCCTTTGTGAGAAAGGAACCTTTAGATAATACATATTTTTGTATCATAATACATTAAGCTTATAAGCCTAAAACCTTACAATGATATTCTGTTCATTACTCTTTCCTATCTCATGCAAAATGTAACAGAGGAGCACTAATAAAATCTGACTGCAGCATTATTAAAATGTTAAACCATAAATGTCTTTTTTTCCTGTATTTAAATTCAAAATTGTGAAGAAGAATGACATAAGATTTAGAAAGCGGGGGTGTGAAACAGGTCTCAAATCACATATTTGAAACCATAAGGACTGAAATGCTAAAAGAGCAGAACATGATACAGAGTATACAGGAGAGGATCTTTTTTTTTACTGTCTATATTATTAAATGTATTAGGACTTAGATATAATTTGCAATTTGATTTGCATGAGGAAGAGGGTTTTCAACCCCCTACAAACTCCAGAAATAGAAGTCCTATTAATCACGACAGTTCATCACTCCTATTTATAATAAAAGCAAGGGTGATAAAATAACTAAAAATCTTTATAGTGTTATTACTATGCAGATTATTTTTCTTTGCATCTCTGAAGAAGTTATGCTTTGTCCCATAGCTCTGAACTGGATTGTAAACACACACACTGACATCTGTAAACACACACACTGACATCTGCCTAGGCATTTATAGCCTGTTCTTCACAGGTCTACCCTACACATTTTGAAACCAATTCTGTTCCCAGATACATCTGTACAGAGAATTTTTGCTGTTTAAACTGGGGCCTCATCTGTGAATATAGTTCATGTGTGGCCTATTATATCTTTCTTCAGAACGAGTGTCCCTTTTACTGCCAAGTAACAGCAGAACTAGAATATGAGATTGTGCTACTGTGCCTCTGCATTAGAGCTCCTCGTTCAAAAGCTAGCAGTGGTTCAGAAGTTTAAAAAGTTTTCCACACTTCAAGCATTCCCTGTCCTTTCCTAATCTACGTGGAATCTCACACAATTGCATGGAAACATGATTCTTCATTGTTTTGCATTGTCATTACAGAGAAGTTATGGTCTGTGCAGAGTAAACAAATGGCAGATACAAACCCAACAATCTACTACAGTAACAAAGTTTACTCCTATTTCCCACAAATCTAAAAGGCTGAAAGGTTAGATGTTTTTCTGGACTCTGCCAAAAAATTTACTATCTGACCTTGAGCAAGTATTTCACTTCTCTATGATTTACTATGCTCACTTGTAAATCAAAAACTTTGTCATCTCATTCAGGGGGCTACTCTGGGAATTTATTACCATTGCAGAGTAATTTTATCTCTCTGATTAAAGATGCCTTGTAAATGCCACGAATTACTGTTGATCAATGGCAGGAAATGCTCTTCCATGTGATTGCATTGAATGCTCCACAGCTGATGTGTGAAGTGCTCTCCATATTGACCAAAGAGGTTTTATCCAGTTCTACTTAACCAGGCATGCAATAGGGACAAGTCTGTAATATTGGTTAAACACCACACACACTAGAAAATTATTTTAGGTCATATTCTCACAAAAGGAAAACAGTTCACCAGTACCACAGACACATAGATTTTCTTGCTGTTAAAAATGAGTCCATGAACAAAAATTTTAGTAAAATAATATTGAACATTTATTAGTAGAACAAGGGCAAAAACAGCACTGGGTGCATAGCATATCTTCTAGAGGCACGCTTTCATTCATTTTACAATGGGTTAAATACTTTTAACTGTTACATATTCATTAAGCTCAGAAGAAAATTTACATTTCAAACAACCCTTTCCCCCTGGTCTCTGCCACCCTCCTTCTCGACAGAATGTCGCCTCTTAGCCTGTCTGACATTGTCCAGACATCTTAGAGAGTTGTGAATTGGTCTTATCTTCTCTTGTTTCCCTTGAAATTCCTTTGCACTGCAAGTCATCAGCTCAAAAGACATTTATAGCTATATATTTATGACTACGTTTTCCAATATATCACAATTATCTCGAGGTTATAATTTTACTACAATCTTGTTTCTGCTTAACTATATTTTATCATAACACTATTTTTACAAAGTATACGAAGAGTCAACATTTATCACTTACTCATCCATTACATTGCCTTTGTTTTGCTTTATGTTTATCACTGTGGAAAGGGGCATAAAGTCTGGATACCTTTTAATTTTCAGGTAAGCCAAAAAACTGCTGAACTGGGAAGTAAGTAGCACAAAGTCTTATGATTCTCTATTCTGCAACATGAATTTTATCTTCTTTAGCAAGCTATCAAAGAAAAAAACCCTTTGGCAGAGATAAAACATATTTATGGAATACACATCTGTACACATGATTCAGTACTAGGCATGACTGTGCAGCTTTTTTAGCTTCTGTCTTTTACTAAACTGTGAAATGTGACATTGAAATAAAAGACTTTTAACATACATTTCTTAGTAGTAGCTTTGTATTACAGCGTGGGTAAACAATGTCTACCTTTGCAACAAAATATTGCAATTAAGGCTAAATGTTTATTCTCATGGCAGGTCAAAACTTAAAGTGAAAATGTTGGAATGTCTTAGTACAAAAATAGGTAGTAAGTCAAAAGTACCTTACCGAACCTACAAGAATGTGTATCTTTAGAAGATTTGCTCATGTCCTTCACTTTTCATACACAGTTTTGATTAATCCTGTTCTAATTAATAAATTGTGAGATGGATTTGAGGTGCCTCTGAAATTTTCCCTTGCATAGTGACCCAAAAAACTAGCATCACTATCAAGGACTAAAATATCTGGAGAAGCCATGTCATGGTCCTGTTCTTTGAGTATGTTTGCAGAGGGGCTATGAGTAATTATTATTCTCTATCTATGCTTCATTTTCTAATCATGTTACTGTTTGAGCCTTGTGCTCTATGTATTGGAAATGACACCCACCTATCTAAATGTGTATACCAAAATGAATTTATAAAACGTGTCATTCTGCATGGTTTTATCCAAGTCTATGATTTTCCTCTGCATTCAATCCTACATGGAGAGCATGCACTTCTCACAGTTTGGACCAGTTTGGGTGACTGAAAGCCTGTGAGTTTGCATGACAGCTCCACACAATTTGTCTTTAAAAATATAATCCAGCAGAAAATGCTCTCAAAGCAAGTGCATTAAGAGAATATTAAATATGCATGATTGAAAACAGAAATCAGATAGTGAAATTGTTCAATACAGTGCCTCCTGTAACTGCAGGCACTGCTTCTGTTACAGTATTTCAGGGCTCTGACAGTTGTGTGGATATGAATGAAACCTGCATGACTAAACCTGGTTTTGGTCCTAACTGGCTGCCTCGACCTCTTGAGAGGGGTGGCAATCCTGGAAGGCAGATCCATCAGATCTTGCTGTGGGTCCAATCCTGAAGCACTGCAGGCTTCAGCCCTCTCTTCTAAGGTAATGTGATATTTCAGCATCCTGGGCTGAAAGCCATGGCAGTTCAGGAGAGGATTCATGAGGGGATCAGGTGTCCTTACTCAGAGGTGGCAGCATCTGTCAGCCAGGATGACTGGGGACAGCAGCCACTCGACCGTGTGACTGTGTAATGTGCTGCCACATGTCAGTCAGTGCTGCCGGTACAAGAGAGCAGTGAGTGATGTGATTTGCCTCACTACCGAGGGTGCTCAGGTTCTTTCTTCCCTGCATAGTCGGTGCAGAGGAATAGTCACAGTGGCTGCGTTAGGCAGTGTAGTGGTTTCAGTTCGCCTATTCAGGTTTGTGGCTAAGTGCCAGCACACTTACTCAAATTTACTTGATTGTTTGTTGTGAGATGAGGATTAGGAGTAGGCAAAGCAGGCTCAAACTTTATAAAGTATAAAGAAACTTTCTTAATATACCTAAGACAAAGGGAAAGAGAAAAAAAAAAAACAAGAAAAACCAGAACAAACTCCTCAGACCACCTCTCCATTTCATTCTCTCTGACAACACACAAAAGACAACACTTCGACCTTCAGTCAGTTTACCACCTCAGAAATAGCTCTTGTTCCAGTTCATTTAGGGAGAGAAGTCTCTTTTGCTTACACCATGGATTTTCTGTAAGAAAAATAAAGTTTTTATGGGTCTTCTGCCTCACCATCAGCCGCTGCCGGGAAGAAAGACCAGCTTAATGGTGGATCCCTCCCACACCTGTAGCCTTCCCACAGCCACTTGGGTGGGTTATGAACAGTCCACAGGGTACCTGTTTTAAGGATGCCCAGTTCAATTACAGCAACAAAGAAAATCCCTTCTTCTGTGCTTAGCAAATCAGGTTCTCCTGACAACTCAGGTTCTCTAGCATTCTCCCCGGGACCAGGGCTCTGGGTCACAGCCTCTCCTCTCTCTTGGTTCTAGTTTCTCATCAGGCTGTACTTTTTCAACACCTACTTGTCTTTACCCAGGTATTTCAGTTCATTGGCTGCAATTAGAACCTCACATCCCCCTTTGGACTATATCTTCATATATTACAGAGAATTTATTAGCTCAGTCTCCAACCATGGTTCTCCAAAAGAGTTTTCAGCTTCACTCTTGAAGCACTTCTCATGCACCTCCCTGTAGGTATCAGTTCTGCTTTCCTCGCTGACTGTAAAGTCTCTATGTTGCGTTTATGTCGATGTCCTCACTCGTTCCTCTCTCTGCAAGGAAGGATGGGTGTCTGTGAGTTTAGTCTAGGCATGGACAGAGTTAATCTCTGTCTCTCTCTCTCTGTCAGTGTGACGATCACGTGCTCCCTGCTGGGCTGTTTGTACAGGTCAGAGCTGGATGCCAGAAGCTCTCAGAGTCTCTGTGCCTGGCTCTGCAGAGCTGGCTCGGCCTGGTACGACCATCTGGGCCCGGGGTGACTGGGCAGGGCCTGGCCCGAGCTGGATGGAGTCCGGCCTGGTCCTTGCCTGGCCCGGAGCAGGGGCCTGGCCCTGTCTCGTGTAGCTGACACACCAGCTGAGCTGGATCTGCTGAACATTCCAGCCGGTTTCCTCCCCCATTCCCGGCTGCAGCGGCACGGCTGCCATAAACCTCCCTTCCCCCCCCCCCCCCTCCTTTGGAAGAAGTGGGGGGCTGGGGCCTTACCAGCGAGAGAAGCAGGAGATGCTCCTCTCTACACAGCAGCAGGCCAAAAGAGGAAGAGCCTTAGAGAGTCTCTGCTTATATATGGTTTTTTTCCCCAAAGGCGGGTCAACTTTTTAATTGGTTCACCTAGATATCAATCCTTAAAACTACCTGGTTATTGGCTCTCTCTCCCAGGAAGGAAGTTATATTCCTTCCTGCAGCATAGATCACTTCCTAGATTTTGACCCCTCCTGCCCAACCCAGGACAGGCAATTTGTTCCTGAGCATCACCAGAGAGAGCCTGGCAATGCTCCTACACCAGTTTATGACAGTCCATTTCTGAATTCCAGTGGTGGTCACCTTGATTTACATTGTTGTGAAGAGATGAAAGCCAGATGCTGTGTTTACACTATCCTTTACTCTTTGCCAAATAGTGCTGTATATCATGCCCGGCAGTTGTAGGTACCATGAAACAATCCTCCTAAAACAGGGGGGGAAATGTTGGAAAAATCCCAGCTAAACCATCATCCCATATCTGGGTCCTCCCTCAACCACTGTAGCCTGTAGCGCACACAGCATGGACAGGGGCCTTAAAAAGGAAAGTCACCTTCTTCTCTACTCCTCCTGAGTATATCTGTTAGGACAAGCTTCTTGTCATGGGATAGGAAGCCATAATATTGTCTGCCGGTCTGCAAATGATTGGTGCTTTTATGGAACAGGATGACTCTGCCTAAGGAAGTCTGTTCTTTTGCTACATAGCCTCTTGCTCCCTTGGAAACAGTCCAGGACGTTGCTAGTCTTAAAAGAGGCCTAGTGACAATGTTAGATATAAAACATCAGAAAAATAATATATTTTGCCCTCACATTCCTAAGGGAACAAACTTTCCATTTGACTACTGGAAGCTGGAAATACCCTTCCAGTGCTGAAATTGTCACTTATTAAATTGTCATTTAAAGGGAGCCTTTTCTACATGTAGTTTCCCACAGTATAATTGAACCCCAAATCCCTGTATTAAATTATATTCAGGGAGATTTCCCCATAGAGTTATTAAAATATAATGCTGATGACATAAGCACATAGAAAAAACAGGGACAAACTGCAAGTTGCTAGACATCTATTAAAAAAAAAACTGAATAAATTGTATTTGTTGAATCCTAAATGTCTAAATGAATGCTGTGCTTTCAAAACAGTAAGCACATCAGCCTGTGAATCCAATATCTCTTTCTGGAGAGATTCTTTCTGTCACTTTCTGTTCCTTTCAAATAAGTTTTTAGTAGAACCATTATTTAGTATTTGAACAGAGGGGGGTAAGCACTAAACGTAAGCTGCTACTAAGCATAGCACCCTTGCTTTTCATTGTTTGTGGTTTTGTCATTTTATTGTGTATTTCTTTTCTGCCAAAATAATCTTATTAGCATGAAATATGTATAACCCTTGAGTGACATAAAGCAATCATATTATTTCCCTAGGTGAATATCTTTGCTGATGCAATTCCACATGCTGACAAATTCTGCATAGATTTAAAAGCACAGAAAATGAGTGGGGTTATCTAACATGACTTTTTATTCCCACTTTTTTTCCCTTTAAGATGATGTGCTTCTATTTCCCACTCATTGTGTTTTAAATATTTGATACCATATCATACTCATGGATGACTTTGCTGCTCTCTTGATATTAAAGGACCATCTCTCCTTTCTTTGTTCACTATAGTCAAAGTGGCTATTACTTAGTGTTCTCCTTACTTAGACTAGGTAGATCTAATAGGTGCATTAAATGATTTTTAACTTACCTGAGTCTCTTAGTCTCCTGTGAGTTTTCCCCCAGAGTTTGTTCTTGGCACATTCAGGAACATGCCACATGGACCAGTTTGTTCTGCTAACACATCTGCCTGTGCTCATTCTTTTGGGAAATCCAGGATTACTGTGATACAGCCCTGTACAACAGCTGACACTGGATTATGCTACATATTTGTAAAGGAAAATGAACAGACTTGAAACCGAGGAGTGGATTACACTTTATGAACTTTTTTCCTTTTTTTTTTCATTTTCATTATCTCTTGTTCTCTCAGACCTCTCTTTACATCTTTTGTGTTGGGCTGATTATTCTGGCTGCCTTTGGAGAAGGTGCAGAATATATCCAAAGAATGAATTTTTGAAACAAAGACAGTTGCTGAGGCAGAAACTTACTGCCAAAATGAAAACCAGTGACAAACCAATAAAAGAAAATTAATAGTAATTCCACTACTTTAAAAAGATACCATTGAAAATGAAGCAATAAATATTCAACAATAGTTTTATGGAAGTATTGCATCCTCAGGAATTTAGGTTGAAGTAGGCTGAATGATAAAATAAGAGAAAAATCACAGTTAAGAGTTTAATTTAAAATCTTTGCTTGAAAGCCAATAAATGAATTCTTTTTGGTACTTTATATCAAATGAAGTAAATATTTTCATTGCTCAGATCTAAATCAAGCTCTGAGGAACATGGTAGACTAACACCCTTCCCCTTTACAAATGAGAATTTGCTAGCTGAACTAAAATAATTTTCAGCAACCAAGGTGATGTCCAAACATAAAATAATAAATAGCATGGCTGTAGAATACTACTGTGTTATAATCCTCTTCAGGAGCTGTTGTCATCATGGTCATGGCAGTGAATATGTAGAGCCCATTGTCAAGGGAGGTGTATTGCCAGGGATGGACCTGCTTATTCATTGAGCATGAAAGGTACTTTGCCTTCATGTAAGAGGAGAAAAAAGGAATAGTGCAGGAAAAAATATAAAAGAGAGAACTTCATCAAAAGTAGTAAAAAAAAAATGAAATATGAAAGTTTCTGATATTAGAGAACAACAAGAGACGAGTAGTGCTCAGTTGGAAGAGACCCACAATAATCATCTAGTCCAACTGCCTGATCACCTCAGGGGTGACTATTTGCTTTTCATGGGAGATGTTTAAATTCTCTATGGTTGGTTTTGTTTGGGTTTTTTTTAAGAGAAAAATTAATTGGCTTATTGAAGTCCTTAAAGCATGCCATGCAGGTATTTTACATTTATTACATTTTTGGTATTAAGGACAGACAAAATAAGCCAACAGCACTTATAAAAACTTTCAGAATTGTGATGGAAAATTTTGCATGAATTACCATCTTATTTATTTTTTTGCTGAATTTATGGTGAATTAATAACAGTTGCACACAGGCAAGTACTCTAAGTGTAGGGGCCAATATAAATTTGACTGTGTTTTAATGGGAAAGAGTGGTAGCAGTTTTCTGGCCTTGACTAAACAAGGATACATAGCAGCAACCTCTTTTACTGACTCATTGATAGAGTGGGGGAAAATTTCTTTATTAGATTCATATAAGGACTGCCAGAATACTGAAGCTACCAAATGAAGAAATAATCCCCACAACCAGTCCTTAAAATAATAAAGTAAGTAACATACATCAAACACACATAAGGTTTGTATGAAAATGGCTAATCTGAAATGCAAACTCAAGCATCCCTAATATTCAATACACCATGTTAAACATCATGCTGCTTGATTATAAAAAAAGAAGCCTGGAGTTCAGAAAGTTGTGTTTAGATGGTATACTTGGGAATCATAAAACACATCAAAATATATAGGAGGTGCATAGCTGGTATAATCAAATCTTGAAGCTGTAGGGAATGAGCCAGTGGCACTGTTTTTGGAATAAATGCAGGCAAACTGAGCTGTCACATTAAAGCTGACAGCCCTGTTATGCAGCTCTAATCTGCTGTGCAAAGATCTGGGTTAGGAGAGGATGGAAATCTACAGATGCACGATTCCAAATCTGCCTTTCTGAGCTTGCACATCAAAGTCAAAAACCATGCCTGATCAGAAACATCAAAAAACATAAGCAATGTAGATAATTCCAGAAAGAGGCAGATGATTTAACCTTCTTTCACAATTCTTTTCTAAAAGAAATATCTCAAGATGCCGAGACATTTTCAATGCAATGACTGTGTTATCTCCCTTCAGATGCTGAGGTAACACAGTCAAAATAGCATTGATGATCCTTGCAGCTGGATGAGACAGACTTCCCTTGAATTGCTGCAAAGTTTAAGACTCTCATCCCCTGTTCTCAAAAGAATCACCATTTAAGAGATTTCCCAGCACTCTTAACAGCACATCTTGATGGTAATAGGAAGTGGCAACACCTCCAAACTTGCAGGGCCTTAGTCACCTTGGTTTTCATTTACTGCTGGTGCTTTTAGTGGTCCTAAAAAAAAAAAAAAAAAAAAAAAGGCTCACTCATGCTTTAATACAGTGGAAATAAAAGGTTTGGCACACAGAATGGTATTTAATAGATGAGTATATATCTGGGCTTTAAAACTGCTACAAATGGTCATATATTGTAGGAAAAGAAGTAAGGAGTTTAGTATACTGTAGCATGCTGCTGCTAATTTATAAGCTCTTTCTCTTAGGTTTCAGCATTTGCTAGAAGCATATGAATGTTTCTGTCATGTCTTGGAAACAAATAACAAAACATGTCCATAGGGAAAGTTACGCCATAAAACTGAATTTTTATAGAGCAGGAGGGGGCTGACAGCAAAAATAATCATTTCATCTGTGAAGTTGCAGGTTGGCGTATTGCAGATGAGAATACTCTGGCAGTTGTGTAGATGTGAGCTCCCCTGTGTAACACTAACCCAGTCCCTGCCTGTCTCACAGGGAGAAGGGGTAATTCCATGAAGGTGAAATGCAATGTAATACAGACCTAGTAGCCATATGCTTAGTTTCTTATGAATATCTTCATTTTTTTTGACAGCCTGTGTCTGGCATTCCCAGTTTTTAACTCAGTAATTTTTCCTAGCACCATGTCCCACAGCTTCAGGCAAAGGAGCAGAGCTGCTGCTGCCTGGGTACCCACTGGACTGAGAGAGGGGCAGCAGGGGGGCACCAGCATCAGTCACTGCCCTGGGGATAGGGACAGGATGGACAGAGTTGTAGGAAGCTGCAGGCTGGTGCTGCTGTGGCATCTCTAGAGCAGGGGCTGATGGCCCTGGGGGGCTGACATGAGGCGGGCAGTGTGGAGGGAGCCCCAGGAGTGTGGGCAGGGACAGTCAGGGCTGGTGGTACCATTGGGGTCCTCATGTACTGAGTAGATCTATAAAATCCTCTCTTCTGACTGCATTTTCCTTCACAATTGTATGGCAAATATTTTCCTACCATTTCTGCCCGAGGTAGTTTACTGAAGCAGATAAAAACATAGATACACACAATCTTAACCTGCACTTTCTGCAGACAATTGTCCATCATCACAAGGTCTGTTTGGCCACTCATAGAATAATAAAACCAAATGCAGAGAATCAAATCCAGCTAAACTGCTGAAAAACCTCTCAGTGCATTACTGGGTCAAGGAGGGACAGGCAGAGCTCTGCGGGATGGAGCAGAGCACACAGAGCCCTGGTGTGGGCTGACCTGAGCTCGAGCATCCCTCTGCTGCAGCATGGAGCCACTGTGCTGATTGAGTGGCACACGGAGTAACTGAGCAGCACCTCTGCAGATGCCAGCTGGATAACACCCTAAGGCTCCCAGCTCCAGAATTAACAGAGCCAGTTTATGCAAACCCAGCTCGGAGTCGGGATCATGCAGAGCCAGCTGTGCACATGGTCAAAGATGCACATCAGCACCAAATCCCAAAGATTTTTACAATATTAGTTTTACAAGAGAGAGACAACAAATCGAAAGAGATCTTCAATTTAAAGGAGAAAATTAAGAGACTTCAGACACTGTAATGCAGTCGCCCCACAGAAGCGCAACTCCTAGCAAGCTACATTGTGTAGGCCCTGTGTTGTTTGGTTGGGAACTCAGTCAGCCCTTAGAGTTTGCCCTTCACAAATGTTCAGTTCCTACCCTAAGACCCAGGTAGATCCAAATAGAAGGCAGATCAGAAATGCAAAATACAGCAAAAAGAGTGACTGTGGTAGTTTGAAAGCAAATCAGTGAGAGACTCAAAGTCAGAACTACAATTTAATAGAAAAATGCAATATTACAAAAACACTGACAGAGTCAGAATACAGCCTGACACCCTGTCGGTCAGGGTGTTGGTAGTAGTCCACTTAGAAGGTGGTTGCAGTCCTCTGGGAGTGATAGATGTGGTTCTGTTGAAGCAGTGGTCCTGTGGTTTTGGAGAATATCCTTCTCCAGCTGCACAGACATAAAGTGGGTGAGCAATCCAGGCCCCTTAGACGAAAGCTAGGCCTCTGCTCAAGGTTATTCTCAAGACAACTGTGGGAAAGAAAGACATGAAAGCTGAAAACAAGCTGCAGGTGTCTAAAGATTAACTTGGCAGAAGAAACTGTTACTGTTGTTGCCTTCTGATATCAGCTTGGTGTTTTAATTAGAATAGAGAGAGCTCCTGTGGGAAACTTCCGTGGGGAAATAATGTTTTGAGCACGGACAGGACTATAAAGAGTGTGCACTTTCTAACAATAAACGATCTTGATTTATCACTCACATTGAGTCAGCGTCTTGCTCCTCTCGCCACCGACAAATGGTGACCCCGACGTGCCTGACAGGACCGGTGAGATTGGGAAAGCACTGGGAGCAGCAACCCGGGAGCTAAGATCTATACCTTTTGCACGGCGAAAGGTTGATCCGACAGCTCAGGCCTTGGGAGAAAGGCTCGCCGCCCAAAAAGGCTACACTCTGACAAGCGGAATCAGGGGGTAGACGCGGCGCGGGAAGACGCGGAGGGGCCAGCGCGGAACGACGCAGCTTGGCCAGTGTGGAGGGACGCAGAGGCCGTTGCGATCAGCCAGAAGTGGTAAATCAGCTGGACGAGGATGGATTGAGAGGTAGCCTTAGATTTATTAACACGCTTTTTAGAAAAGCGGGGAGTCAGCAAAGAGACCCTAAAGCAGGTAGCAGGATTAGTTACATTAGGGATGGCAAAGGGTTGTTTTGGGGACCCTAATGCAATCTTAGAACTGCCGGAATGGCGGAAGTATGGTGGTCAGTTGTTTGAAGGGATTTTAGACAGTAACAAGGTATGCGCTAAGCTAGGGAAGCCGTGGGGGGAGGTAACAACCTGTTTGCAGCGATACCAGGCAGAGAAAAAAGTTGCCGCCGTTGCCACCGCGAAACTTGAAGGGACCACCGAGGGCTGTGGGAGGGCCCCAGGAGGTGAGCGCCCTATTCCAGGAATGCTCGGGATTGGTAACGAGACACCCAGCCTGCCGGCAGTAGTGTCTGGTGCTGGGGGTGCACGGATCGCCGGCCGAGCATGGGGTTGCCTCAGAGGCAGCCGCTGCTTGCGCAGGGCTATCGCCCCCCGCGGCGCCCGCGCCGCCGGAGCCAGAGGAGGGGTATGCGCCCCTCCCCTGTGCCCCATCCGGGCCCCAGGAGGAAGAACAGCTGGCTTTACCCCGCCCCCCTGCCGTGATGGGAGGAGGCTGTGTGGTAGTTTGAAAGCAAATCAGTGAGAGGCTCAAAGTCAGAACTACAATTTAATAGGAAAAATGTAGTAATACAAAAAAAAAAAAAAACAAACAAAAAAAAACCAAAAAAAAACCACTGACAGAGTCAGAATAGAACCTGACACCCTGTCGGTCAGGGTGTTGGTAGTAGTCCACTTAGAAGGTGGTTGCAGTCCTCTGGGAGTGATAGATGCGGTTCTGTTGAAGCAATGATCTTGAGAAAGGTGTAGCTCTCCTCTGAAGGTCCAGTGGTGGTGTAGAAGGGTCCGGTCTTCCTCTGGGAATCCCGTGGAAAAGACTGCCTATAGTGCTTCAAATCTCAGTTTATATGCAGATCGGGATACATTGGTTCCTCCCCCTGGGCGGGGCATCTCACAATGGGATGATGAGCCACTATCTGCAATGTTTGGGGTGAGTGAAGTACCCATCCGGCCTCAACGACTGGCCCATTAGCAAACTATTCTGCAGCCATCAGGAACACTGCCACGCCCGGCCCCCAGCATCTCACGAAGATGGTGATAGAATACATACCATTGTAACCTAAGACATTATCCACCCTTTATTCTATCACCATCTATATGATACCCAAACCAATACCCTCCTTAAACTTTACATATATATATATACATATACAATGAAACTTTACACACAGTTCTCACTTAATTTTAAGTTTCCTTGTGGTATACAATGGGTTTCCCCATCTTTCTGCATTACCCACCAAGTGTAACCAGGTCCTTGAGCAAAAACAACCTCGTGGATAGGTTTGCCTTTGTCTGAGGTGGGACTAATCCACACAGTCTTTTCTAAAATACCTCTCATGTGTACCACAGGGACTCCGTCCACTGTGTGCAAGGGTTCAGACTGGGCAGGACTAGCTCGATTGATGGAGCCTCATGTGTTGACCATCCAGGTGGCCTTTGCTAAGTTCACTTCCCAATTTTTGAAGGTCCCCCTGCCAAGTGCTTTCAGGGTGGTCTTAAGCAGTCCGTTGCACCGTTCAACTTTCCTGGCAGCTGGTGGATGATAAGGGATATGATATATCCACTCGATGCCATGTTCTCTGGCCCAGCTGTTTATAAGGCCATTCTTGAAATGGGTCCTGTTGTCCGACTCAATTCTCTCAGGGGTGCCATGTCTCTACAAGACTTGCTTTTCTAGGCTTAAGATGGTGTTTCGGGCAGTAGCATGAGGCACAGCGTAGGTCTCTAACTATCTAGTGGTTGCTTCCACCATGGTCAGCACGTAGCGCTTGCCTTGGCAGGTTTGGGGAAGGGTGATGTAGTCAATTTGCCAGGCTTCCCCGTACCTATACTTCGACTATCGTCCACCGTACCACAGAGGCTTCACCCGCTTGGCCTGCTTGATCATAGCGCAGGTCTCGCAGCCATGGATGACCTGTGAGATGCTGTCCATGGTCAAGTCCACCTCTCGGTCACGAGCCCATCGGTACGTTGCATCTCGTCCCTGATGACCAGAGGCATCATGGGCCCAACGAGCTAGAAATAATTCTCCCTTGTGCTGCCAGTCCAGATCCACCTGTGATACTCTCAGTTTGGCAGCTTGGTCCACCTGCTCATTGTTACGATGTTCTTCATTGGCCCGACTCTTGGGTACATGTGCATCCACATGTCGAACCTTCACAGTCAGCCTCTCTACACGGGTAGTGATGTCCTGCCAAATCTCAGCGGCCCAGATGGGTTTCCCTCTGCGCTGCCAGTTGGCCTTTCTCTAGCAATTCAACCAACTCTACAAAGTGTTAGCTACCATCCAGGAGTCAGTGTAGAGATAGAGCCGAGGCCACATCTCTCGCTCAGCAATATCCAAAGCCAGCTGGACGGCTTTAAGCTCTGCGACCTGACTCGATCCACCTTCTCCCTCAGTACCTTGTGCAACTCGTCATGTGGGGCTCCATACAGAAGTTTTCCACTTCCGGTTAGCACCCACAATTCGGCAGGAACCATCAGTGAAGAGGGCATATCGTCTTTCACTCTCTGGTAGCTCATTATATGGTGGGGCTTCCTCAGCATGTGTCACTTGCCCCTCCTCTTCTTCAGAAGATAATCTAAGAGTCTTACTTTCAGGCTAGTTTGTTATAATTTCCAGAATCCCAGGGGAATTAGGGTTTCCTATCCGGGCTCGCTGTGTGATCAGCGCAATCTACTTGCTCCATGTGGCGTCGGTGGCATGATGTGTGGAAGGAACCCTTCCCTTGAACATCACACCCAGCACTGGTAGTCGGGGTGCCAGAAGCAGCTGTGCTTCGGTGCCAATTACTTCTGAGGCAGCTCGAACTCCTTCATAAGCCGCAAGAATCTCTTTCTCGGTTGGGGTATAGCTGGCTTCAGATCCTTTGCAACCCCGACTCCAGAACCCAAGTGGTCGTCCTCGAGCCTCTTCAGGTCCCTTCTGCCACAGGCTCTAGGATGGACCATTCTCCCTGGCCACAGTGTAGAGCACATTTTTCACATCCTGCCCTGTTCTGACTGGCCCAAGGGCTACTGCGTGGGCAATCTCCTGCTTAATTTGTTCGAATGCTTGTTGTTGCTCAGGACCTCACTGGAAATCATTTCTTTTTCGTGTCACGAGGTAAAGAGGGCTTACAATTGTGCTGTATTCTGGGATATGCATTCTCCAAAACCCAACAGCTCCTAGAAAAGCCTGGGTTTCCTTCTTGTTCGTAGGTGGGGACATAGCAGTGATCTTGTTGACTACTTCTGTCGGGATCTGGCGACGTCCATCTTGCCACTTGACTCCTAAGAACTGGATTTCTTGAGCAGGTCCCTTAACCTTACTTCGCTTGATGGCAAAACCAGCTCTTAGGAGAATCTGGATGATCTTCTTTCTTTTCTCAAAGATTTCTTCTGCTGTGTTCTCCCATACGATAATGTCGTCGATGTACTGCAGATGTTCTGGAGCCTCACCCTTTTCCAGTGTAGCCTGGATCAGGCCATGGCAGATGGTGGGGCTGTGCTTCCACCCCTGGGGGAGTCTGTTCCAGGTGTACTGCACACCCCTCCAGGTGAAAGCAAACTGAGGCGTGCACTCTGCCGCCAAAAGGAATGGAGAAAAAGGCATTGGCAATATCGATGGTCACGTACCACGTTGCTGCCTTGGATTCCAGTTCATACTGAAGTTCCAACATGTCTGGCACAGCAGCACTCAGTGGCGGTGTGACCTCATTCAGGCCACGATAATCCACTGTTAGTCTCCATTCTCCTGTCTTGGGTTAGGCCAGAGGGGTCAAAATCGAAGAAGTGATCTGTGCTGCAGGAAGGAATACAACTTCCTTCCTGCGAGAGAGAGCCAATGATCAGGTAGTTTTAACGGTTGATAGGTAGGTGAACCAATTAAAAAGTGATCCGCCTTCGAGGGAAAAACCATATATAAGCAGAGACTCTCTGACGCTCTTTCTCTTTGGACCTACTGCTGCTGTGTGGAGAGGAGCAGCTCTTGTTTCTCTCGCTGGTAAAGCCTCAGTTCCCCCCGCCCCCCCCCCCCCCCCCCCCCCCCCCCCCCCCCCTCCACTCCTTCTAAAAGAGGGATTGAGGGGGGGAAGGGAGGAAGGGAGGTTTTACGGCAGCCGTGCTGCTGCAGTCGGGCATGGGGGAGGAACGGCTGGAATCTTCAGCAGATACAGCTCAGCCGGTGTGCCAGCTACATGAGAGGGAGAGCCAGGCCCCTGCTCCGGACCAGGCAAAGACCAGGCTGGACTCCATCCAGCTCGGGCCAGGCCCTGCCCTGTCACTTCAGGCCCAGATGGCCCTACCAGGCCGAGCCAGCTCCGCAGAGCCAGGCAGAGAGACTCTTGAGAGCGTTTGGCATCCAGCTCGGACCTGTTCAAACAGCCTGGCAAAGAGCACGTGATCCTCACACTGCTGGAGAGAGAGAGAGAGACAGAGATTAACTCTCTCCATGCCTGCACTAAACTCACAGACACCCATCCTTCCTCGCAGAGAGAAGAACGAGTGAGGACACCTACATAGTGCAGTGCAGAGACTTTACAGTCAGTGAGGAAAGCAGAACTTATACTCACAAGGGGGTGCATGGGAAGTTGCTTCAAGAGTGAAGCTGAAAACTCTTTTGAAGAACCATGGTTGGGGACTGAGCTAATAAATTCTCTGTAATATATGAAGATATAGTCCAAAGGGAGATGTAAGGTTCTTATTACAACCAATGGACTGAAATACCTAAGTACAGACAAGTAAGTGTTGAAAAAGTACAGCCTGATGAGAAATTAGAACCAAGAGAGAGGAGAGGCTGTGACCCAGAGCCCTGGTCCCGGGGAGAATGCTAGAGAACCTGAGTCGTCAAAATAACCTGTGTTGCTAAGCACAGAAGAAAGGATTTTCTTTGTTGCTGCAATTGAACTGTGCATCCTTAAAACAGGTACCCTGTGGACTGTTCATAACCCACCCAAGTGGCTGTGGGAAGGCTACTGGTGTGGGAGAGATCCACCATTAAGCTGGACTTTGCTCCGGGCGGCGGTTAATGGTGAGGCAGAAGACCCATAAAAACTGTATTTTTCTTACAGAAGATCCATGGTGTAAGCAAAAGAAACTTCTCTCCCTAAATGAACTGGAACAAGAGCTGCTTCTGAGGTAGTAAACTAACTAGAAGTCGAAGTGTTGTCTTTTGTATGTTGTCAGGGAGAATGAAATGGAGAGGTGGGGAAGGAGGGGTGGTCTGGGGAGTTTGTTCTGGTTTTTCTTGGTTTTTTTTTTTCTTTTTCCCTTTGTCTTAGATATATAAATAAAACTTCTTTGTACTTTATAAAGTTTGTGCCTGCTTTGCCTACTCCTAATCCTTATCTCACAACAAGCAATCAAATAAATTTAAGTAAGTATGCTGGCATTTAGCCACAAACCTGAGTAAGCGAACTGAAACCACTACATTCAATGGTGTTTCCGCCCGGTTTTTCGAAGCAAATAATAGGCAAATTAATGGGAGTTTGAGATAAGGATTGATTAAGAGAAATAATAGGCAAAGCATGTATTAAAATAAAAGATAAAGTAAATAGTAGTAGAAACTGTGTATTGTAGTAGTCATATAAAGTCTAAAAGTAGAGGTTTGTGTAAGAAGCTTTCTGTTTAGTTTAGTACTTTTTCTTTTTCTAAGTAAAAATTGTATGATTAATGTAATTTTGATAATAAGTCTTATATATAGTTTTTCCCCGAAGGCGAGAGGTAGAATGTCCTAGGTTAGGCCAGAGAAGTCTAATCGAAGAAGTGATCTGTGCTGCAGGAAGGAATACAACTTCCTTCCTGCGAGAGAGAGCTAATAATCAGGTAGTTTTAAGGATTTATAGGTAGGTAAACCAATTAAAAAGTTGAACCGCCTTCGAGGAAAAAACCATATATAAGCAGAGACTCTCTGAACCTCTTCCTCTTTGGACCTGCTGCTGCTGTGTAGAGAAGAGCAGCTCCTGCTTCTCTCGCTAGTAAAGCCCCCCCCCCACCTCCTTCCGAAGGAGGGATGGGGGGGGGGGAAGGGAGGTTTTACAGCAGCCGTGCCGCTGCAGCCGGGCAGGCATGGGGGAGGAAACGGTTAGAATTTTCAGCAGATCCAGCTCAGCCGGTGTGTCAGCTACACGAGAGAGAGAGCCGGGCCAGGCAAAGACCAGGCCAGACTCCATCCAGCTCGGGCCAGGCCCTGCCCTGTCACCCCAGGCCCAGATGGCCCTACCAGGCCGAGCCAGCTCCGCAGAGCCAGGCAGAGACTCTTGAGAGCGTCTAGCATCCAGCTCGGACCTGTTCAAACAGCCCGGCAAAGAGCACGTGATCCTCACACTGCCAGAGAGAGAGAGACAGAGATTAACTCTCTCCATGCCTAGACTAAACTCACAGACACCCATCCTTCCTCGCAGAGAGAAGAACGAGTGAGGACATCGACATAGTGCAGCACAGAGACTTTACAGTCAGTGAGGAAAGCAGAACTGATACTCACAAGGAGGTGCATGAGAAGTTGCTTCAAAAGTGAAGATGAAAACTCTTTTGGAGAACCATGGTTGGGGACTGAGCTAATAAATTCTCTGTAATATATAAAGATATAGTCCAAAGGGGGATGTGAGGTTCTTATTGCAGTCAATGAACTGAATTACCTAAGTACAGACAAGTAAGTGTTGAAAAAGTACAGCCTGATGAGAAACTAGAACCAAGAGAGAAGAGAGGCTGTGACCCAGAGCCCTGGTCCCGGGGAGAATGCTAGAGAACCTGAGTCGTCAAGAGAACCTGTGTTGCTAAACACAGAAGAAGGGATTTTCTTTGTTGCTGTAATTGAACTGGGCATCCTTAAAACAGGTACCCTGTGGACTGTTCATAACCCACCCAAGTGGCTGTGGGAAGGCTACAGGTGTGGGAGGGATCCACCATTAAGCTAGACTTTGCTCCGGGTGGCGGTTAATGGTAAGGCAGAAAACCCATAAAAACTGTATTTTTCTTACAGAAGATCCATAGTGTATACAAAAGAAACTTCTCTCCCTAAATGAACTAAAACAAGAGCTGTTTCTGAAGTAGTAAACTGACTAGAAGTCAAAGTGTTGTCTTTTGTATGTTGTCAGAGAGAATGAAATAGAGAAGTGGGGAAGGAAGAGTAGTCTAAGGAGTTTGTTCTGGTTTTTCTTGAGGTTTTTTTTTTTTTCCCTTTGTCTTAGATATATTAATAAAACTTCTTTGTACTTTATAAAGTTTAAGCCTACTTTACCTACTCCTAATCCTTATCTCACAACAAGCAATCAAATAAATTTAAGTAAGTATGCTAGCATTTCGCCACTGACCTGAATAAGCGAACTGAAACCACTACAGCTGTACAAAGAAGACAAAGCAGAACTAACAGCAAGATTATACCATCTTTGACATCCAAAGGGAACTCAATATTTTCAAAAACTGTTGTGTCAGGTCTAAAAGGCTGAAAGAAACCATGCTCTACTTTTTCCCTTAGGGGCTGGGTGCGATTGTTGAGGCGGCCCCAGATGTAACAGCCCATACCAGGAGAAGCAAACAAAATTGAGTATATAATTCCGAATGGTGTTCATTGCCTCGGAGGTTATCATGCAATAGACTTAGTAAACTAGTAAAGCAATTTTTATATGATACCCCGGCCTACACAGGAGCATTACCACAGGCAGGTAATTCCCTGTCTGCGGAAATATATACAGAGCCAGGTACAGGACACATGTAAGTATGTTGAGTATCATGGTGAATAGGTGGCTTCTAGAACACAAAATTGTAATTCTGACTTTCCTCAGGGCCTGGCCCCACGCTGGGCACCAAAAAATGTGGTAGTTTGAAAGCAAATCAGTGAGAGGCTCAAAGTCAGAACTACAATTTAATAGGAAAAATGTAGTAATACAAAAAAAAAAAAAAAAAAAACCCAAAAAAAACACTGACAGAGTCAGAATACAACCTGACACCCTGTCGGTCAGGGTGTTGGTAGTAGTCCACTTAGAAGGTGGTTGCAATCCTCTGGGAGTGATAGATGCGATTCTGTTGAAGCAATGATCCTGAGAAAGGTGTAGTTCTCCTCTGAAGGTCCAGTGGTGGTGTAGAAGGGTCTGGTCTTCCTCTGGGAATCCCGTGGGAAAAGCTGCCTATAGTGCTTCAAATCTCAGTTTATATGCAGATCGGGATACATTGGTTCCTCCCCCTGGGCGGGGCATCTCACAATGGGATGATGAGCCACTATCTGCAATGTTTGGGGTGAGTGAAGTACCCATCCGGCCTCAACGACTGGCCCATTAGCAAACTATTCTGCAGCCATCAGGAACACTGCCACGCCTGGCCCTAACGACCGGCTTATTAGCAAACCGTTCTGCGGCCATCAGGAACACTTCCACACCCGGCCCCCAGCATCTCACGAAGATGGTGATAGAATACATACCATTGTAACCTAAGACAGGCTGTGTCCCTCCTCAGCCGGACCAGCCGCCTGCACCCCCCCTCGCTGGGTGGAGGCTTTGTCCCTTTTCGGCAGAATATGCAAAACGGGAACATGTGGGGAGGGAGGCGCAGAATAAGCTGGGCGAAACTAGAGCAGAAAGCTTTAGAAGAGGGGGATGTAAAACTGGCTCAGGACGTTAGAACTTTAAGCCGAGCAGAAGCGGCATTTCCAGTGCTGTTTTAACCCCTGCAGGATGGAGGGCAGCAAGCTACCCACACGGCAACTGTTTGGAAGTTACTCACACAGTTACGTACCACAGCTAGTGAGTCAGGTCTGCATGAGGAGCCCACCAAAATGATGTTAAATTATATTTGGGGAAGTGCTATACTGTGCCCAGAAGACATCAAGGGTATTATTAGAATGATTATGACCCAGTCGCAGCAACTGCTGTGGCAGGCTCACTGGCAGCAGCTGTGTCACGAATCAGCCAATCAACCTAGAGCTGAAAATGACCCCTTGCGGGGAGTCATTCCTGAGCAACTAATGGGCCATGGACAGTGGTCCAATATTGTTGCGCAGATACAGCTAGGGCCAGAAATTATGCTAGAAGCCATGCGAACAGCAAGGGAAGCTATAAACAGGGTGCGTACTGCTCCTCCTACACCCTCTTATATGTCCATTAAACAGGGCAAGGAGGAGACATTTGCTGCCTTTGTTGACCGGGTATCCGCCGCCATCACAGCTTCTGGGGTGGCGCTGTGGATGCAGGGGGCACTGTTACGCCAGTGTGTTTTAGAAAATAGTAATCAGGAGACAAAGAACATTCTTGTTACGCTCCCCGCAGACACCTCCATAGAGACGATGTTAGAAAGGATGAGCCGAGTGCCAGTGGGAATGCAGGCATTTATAGCAGAAGTAGTCACCGCCATGGGAGACAAATTAGGTGAAATGATAGTCCAGGCCCAGACGCAGGCCCTTAGCGCAGAGGCGGGTGGGCCGCGCCTAGGCAGAGAGCCCCGGTGCTTCAGGTCTGGGGAAGAGAACGGAAGAGATGGAGATAGATGAAGAACAGCTGACAGTCCTAAACCTCTTCCAACTTATCATCTCTGTGAGAAAATTGAACTGTGATAATTCCATTATTCGGAATATCCTAAAATGGACTTGAGACTGTAGACTAACCCTGAGAGCGAGAGCAGCCTTTCAAATACCCGTCTGAGAGACAATTAAGAAGGCACTGTGAGACGCGATCAGTAATAACCGAACAGCTGCGCCCGAGTCAGCGAGAACAGCTTTGCAATCGGACTCGCTTCTACAATCCGTCAGGGAAGAAGAAACAAAAAAATGATGTACTGGAAAAATTACTACATGTTTAAAAGGTTAGAGAGCCCAGCCCGTGAGCCTCCCCGCGGATGCTTCAACCAGCGGCGGCTCCTGCCCTCGGCTCCGATGGCATCTCAGTGCGCCAGGGGTGGGAGGCTGTGGAGACCGTGTGGCTGCCCGTCCCTAGAGCCGGCAGCTGTGGTGACACGGCGCAGCAACAGCCACGGCTTCTCTGCATGCCGGGCAGGCAGCGAGAAACCTCTTTTCCCAGCAACGACTAAGTAACAACAGTTTTCCCTAACCACCGGGACCGCGTGCAGCTTGCCTGCTGGCAACCGGGAAACAGGAAGAAGAGCATGGCAGCCTGCCGCGCTCTGACAACAGTACCGGCTCCAGCACTCTCTGCGCCTGCGCCAGCGCCCTCAACCACCGGTGCTCCAGCGTCAACCCCTGGGTGCACTTTTAATCGGTCACTTTTCTGCAAGTATCAAAGACCGTTCGTATTGTCTGGTATAACTGATGCTGACTTTACTGGTGAAATTTGTGTTAACAAGAAGAAATCTGGGAAATCTAGGTTGCTACAAGACTTGCACTTACTCAGTGCAAAAAGAAAAAGGGGGAGACGGGGAGGACAGAGAAAGTGAGAATACTGGAATGACTATTCACAAGCATACAGCCCACAACAACAATTCAACAAAAAATTGAAAACGTGGCAGAACTGATCCAGAAAGGATGCAGCAGAGTTGTACACCTAACAGGCCGGGGCCAAAGCGGGGCCAGGGCCAAGCAGAACAAGGAAGTTTAGGCAAAACATAAACTGATTAATAAACTAGATCTAAACAAGTGGTAAACTAGATTTACCCAAATTGTAAACCGAATTAGATAAACACAATGAGTTACCTTTGTATTGTTTGTTAATTAATGATGGGAATTATCTTGCTAGATAGAAATTAATAACTGGAATTGTAATCTGTTCTTACTGTTTTTCCTGTTTTTACTTTGTTTCAATGAGTGTTGAGTTTTATACCTACAGCTGAGCTTGGAAGTACAGTGATCCCAGAGAAGATAGAGCAAAGAAAAGATGGATCTGTGTGCTTGCAGCTTGCAACACTGTTTTCAAACATCTCCCAAGCGATCACCCCTGATGTATTAATACTTATAAATATGTTGTTAAAGTTTAAATGCTATTAGGTTTATTAAGTTCTGTTACAGTTAAGTATTACAACTAGGTTCTATAAAAGTTAACTACAACTATGCATAGCTATGTGTGTTATAGCAAGGATTGAGTTCTGTTAAGATTACGTACGTAAACTCATGCATATGCAATCTTTTAATTATCATGTTCATGGTACCATGGTCTTTTTAGTTAAAGGTAGTTGACAACGTCTGTTATTTTACAGTCTGCACAACCAGTATTATGTTTACGTAACTGTCTCTATTATTTGCTCAGATTTAAGTAACCTTCCTAGTTGCTGTTTCTAACAGTCTTCTCATAAGACGTGTTAGGGAAAACCCTCCAGTTGGAGCCCTGGCCCTGGCCAAGCCTCGACTCTCCCTGGTCAGACATCTACCAACAGACCCAGGTATTTCTGCATCCAAATCGTACTTAAGTCGGGTTTGACTTAATAATTGGAATTTATATCAGCTGGATCCCTTTTAGGGTAGACTTGGAGACCCTATCTGGAAGGGCTTTCCATGTCTTCACTGAAACAAGGCAGCTGTTGCAGACCCTGGATGTTAGTATAGTATTCCAGAATTCAGTAAGGTATTACCCTGATCAACAGCCTTCAGAGACGAAGCAATTGAGACTAATTTGCTGAACTATTGGGTAATGAAAAATCACAAGATCACCTTAGAATGTTTAGCACATAGGTGTTAGAAGTATTCTTATGTCTAGTTATGTGTGTTTCTTACTGTGATACCTGCGACAAATGGCTGGTAATGCCATAAAAAACTCATACTGATTAAAAGAGAAAGGGGGAATTGTAAGGTTACACTATGTGTCTTAAAACATGAAAAAGATACAGATAGTAGAATCACCTTTAAGAGACTGGTTAACAAGCTTAAGTTTTAAAGACTGGTTAGTGAAATTTGTAAAAATGAAATTGATAGTTTTAGTAATTATTATAATCATAAGTGTATTATTGCCATGTGTAGTTAAGTGTTTGATGAATAGCGTAGAAAAAGTGCAAACCAGGCCTGGATTTCTCAAAGAAAAGTAGGGGGCTATGTTGGAGAATATCCTTCTCCAGCTGCACAGACATAAAGTGGGTGAGCAATCCAGGCCCCTTAGACGAAAGCTAGGCCTCTGCTCAAGGTTATTCTCAAGACAACTGTGGGAAAGAAAGACATGAAAGCTGAAAACAAGCTGCAGGTGTCTAAAGATTAACTTGGCAGAAGAAACTGTTACTGTTGTTGCCTTCTGATATCAGCTTGGTGTTTTAATTAGAATAGAGAGAGCTCCTGTGGGAAACTTCCGTGGGGAAATAATGTTTTGAGCACGGACAGGACTATAAAGAGTGTGCACTTTCTAACAATAAACGATCTTGATTTATCACTCACATTGAGTCAGCGTCTTGCTCCTCTTGCCACTGACACTGTGGAAAGGTGCAGTTCTCCTCTGAAGGTTCAGTGGTGGTGTAGAAGGGTCTGGTCTTCCTCTGGGAATCCAGTGGAAAAGCTGACTTGTGGTGTTTCAAATCCTAGTTTATATCCAGATAAGGATACATTGGTTCCTCATCCTGGGCGGGGCATCTCACAATGGGATGATGTAGTTTATCAGTGGGACTCAATGGCCCATTAACTGCAGCCATTAGGGATGAGCAAAGCAAAGTACCCCACTTGGCTCTAACGACTGGCCCATTAGAACACATGTCCCAGAGCCATGAAGGATGAGCCAGGAACACTGCCCCACCCAGCCCCAACATCCCATGAAGATGGTGATAGAATACATACCATTGTAACCTAAGACAGCCACCTATAACTGTATTATTCTTTTAAAGAAGCAATACAGGAAGACTCACAACATTGGGGTTGTGGTCATTCTAAACCTGAAAGCTAGCTCTTATCAGGCTTGAGCTTTTCAAATCTATGGTTATGAGCTCCTTTCTTACCAAGACATGGGCTTTCCTACACATACGCAGCTGCCATAATTGGGAAGGAGGCAGTAGGTAACCTTTGCAAGAAATTGCGTGGGGAAAAGTCCAAGAATTAATTTGAAACATTTTTATTTTTTTATTTTATATTTTTAATATTTTAATATTAACCACGAGTATTTATCTCCTTCTCAAATTTGCTGCTTTGCAAGAATGAAACATCTCAGAGTTTTACTGATGAGATAGGCGGTTAATAAGGGACCTGGTCCAACTTCTTTCATGCACCCAAGGCAGATAAAAGCCAGTTTCTATGGTGGTGAGAGAGATCCTATATCCTGCCTGTGAAAGCTATAGCACTGCTCAGACATCAACCTAACAGACACTTTGTTAGGATGGGAGAATTCGTGAGTGACCCCCAACAGTGGCTACTGCCTTTGGCACTCCACTGGAGAGTGATATAATTTCACCCTATCACTCCTCTGAGGGATATTTTTAAAAATTGCTTTGGCTCCAAAGTAATGTAGGTGATTCTGAAGACAATACATTTATGCAAAAGGATGCCAGCTTGAACCTGTGTGCATTTGTTTTGTAGTGGTATTTCAAGTGCTTGTCAAATGCATGGCAAAGAAGGTGTTCAGAATGAAGGAAGAGTAAATTAAAAAACTTGGCAGCAGTGGCCTCAAATTGCGAGACTTGCAGACATAAACCAAATATTTTTTCAGCAAAATCAGTAAAATCATTGTAGTGATTAGCCTTTTAGTGAAAAACCTAATGCTACGCTCTCACATGCTTCTGTAAGGACCTACTGGAATTATGTTAAGGAAGTCTATTGTGATTGTCTTGCTGTTTCATTTCTCAAAGTGTTGTTGTCTTCTGGATTCCCCATCTTCTCCTTTGAGCCTAAAGGATGTCAGCAGTCTGTAGTCTTGGCAACTTCAGAGCAGCCAGCTGGTAGGAAATCTCCCAAATACTGAGACTGAGAAGTCTAGCCTGATTCCTTCAAATGCTGTCCTTTCAATTCATTAAGATATATATTCCTTAAAACACCTATTTGGAAGTGCCCATTATATGAATGAAACAGGTCATGTGCAGTGCTTCTCAGAAGTCTTATTTATCTATGACATTACTACTGTGATGACTGGAGGAAAGTCAATGGAGGCTTAGACTTAATTGTTATAAATAAAAGTGGGAAATTCGTGCCCAAATATGTAATATCAAAATATATAGTTAAAAAAGGTTTAGTTGTAACCAGTTTTAGAACAAGCCGAGCCTGCCCAAGAAAAGAATTGTGGCCTCGCCCAGGGAACTGATTTACATTCCAAAAACAGTACTACAGAAAATGACGGCGCATCGAGAAAGCATTAAGCCGGCTCCTAATGTCTACATTTTCCAAGAAGAATTTCCTGGCAGAGTTGATGGCAGAACTGGTCGACCATCTCCGAAAATCCCCTCCCAGTCCAGGTGCTAACGACCAGATCGGACCAGGATAAGGAACATCATAAGCCATCAGATAACATCCCCGGGTGATGAAAAATCAATCAAGCACAGGATGCGTTTTTGTCCACCTCAGTTTCATGAATAGCATGCTTCATGAATATGCTGAGTGACAAAAATAATACCCAAAATCCGGACTTTTCGGTCAAAACTGTATATAAACCAACCGTTGGAAGCAGTCAGCATGAACAGAGGGAGGCCTGATGCGACAGAGGTCAGACCTGCGTTCACCCAGTGCCAACCCCGGGCTTGGCACTGTCTCCCTTTTCGATCGTGGCATTGCATGTTCGAACTCTTGGACACGAAATAAATTTTATATTTGTTTTACCTTAAATTGGGCATACTTATTTATTACATAATATTAATTAGTGTTGAAGGTTGGATCTAGTTCTTTTCCTCAGGAATTTTTCTCCCATGGGTTGCTAAGACACAAATGACTGGGTACTTAAGAGAAACAAAGCACAAGGCTGGAGCCTTTCTCCTTGGCAGGGTGGGGTAGAATTGCCTTCATGGAAGCCGAGCCTGACAACACGAGATTTGGAGAGACTGAAAAGCAAGGGCAGGGGGGGAGGTCACGCTCTCTTGCCTCGCGGACCCTCGGAGCTGGCGATCGGAGCTGCTGTCTGCTGAAACCCCACGGCCGGCCCCTGAGAAAGCCAGCGCGGATGCGCGGTCTGTCTGCCGCTGTGAGTTCTCTGCCTTCTGGCGCCATCGGAGCCGACCATGCCTGCACGCAAGCCCGCTCTGAGTTTTCTCCGCTACATTGTAGCGGGGTTTTTCCCTGCACGTGGAGACCCCCTTACTGTCCCAGCTCCCTGTGTCGGAGGATCCTGCTGTGGCACCAACACCAGCTGCCCCTCCCGAGGGTCTGTGGAGCAAGGGCTCTCCTCCATCCCTCCGTGCTTCGGGCAGTCGCCATTTGCCGTGTGCTACCTGAGCTCACGCCGGAGCGCCCCTGCAGCCACCGGGGAATCACCGCACCCAGAGCGCCCCTGCAGCCACCGGGGAATCACCGCACCCAGAGCGCCCCTGCAGGCTGTGACTGGAACTGCACCAAAGGGAAAGGTGCCTGAAGCCGAGCAGGCTGCCACTGGGTTTCTGGTTCTGTTTGTTGGTCAACGTTATAGTTGTTGTTATTTGTTATCCTTGTTTTAGACAGTAGTAAAGAACTGTTATTCCTATTCCCATATCTTTGCCTGAGAGCCTCTTGATTTCAAATTTATAATAATTCGGAGGGAGAGGGGTTACAGTTTCCCACCCCAAGGGAGGCTCCTGCCTTCCTTAACAGACACCTGTCCTTCAAACCAGGACAGATTTTGGCGCCCCACGGTGGGGCACGAGGGCATCGAGGGGAAGAAGGATAACAGTTCTTGAGTAACGCAGTTTTTGTGTGCTGGATATAAGAACCTCATTAGGTTGCACCATGTGGTCTTGCTTATTCCGGTTCGTATGGCAAGTGGTCACAGCTGTTTCTCTCCCATTTGCAGCCCCATATCTAAACATGGGCCCTGTAACTAAGGCTACAGTGGCTGTTATACAGTGTGTGGTTTGGGTCAATAAGGTGAGGAATTCATGGATTTTCAACTTCCTCTGGAAGGCAGGCATGTGGATTCACAGCTACCACATATTAATGACATGTTTTCAGGGTTACTTTAATAATGGTACCTACTGCGAGGAAGTGACACCAAAAGAAATGTTCTCACAACCCCTCACCCAGCTCTTTGGGCCTATCCCGCCAATCTTTGAGGGGTTCGAATCATCTCTAAATGCTAATGATACCATACAGTGGCTGGTGTTGCTGATAGGCCTGCTCTATTTAGTATTCAGGGATAAGGGGGGTCTGACTTGGATAGCCACTCTGACATCTACCCCAGACAATAGGGATGAGGCCCCAGAACCTGACATGGCCCCAAGGACTAGGGATGCTGCCACAGAACCTGACACGGCCCCAGAGACTAGGGATGTGGCCACAGAACCTGACATGGCCCCAGAGACTAGAGACACCATCCCAGAACCTGACATTGCCCCAGACACTAGGGATGCTGCTACAGAGCCTGACCCAGTCCCACAACCCACCTCAGAAACAACCCACCTGGATTGGGTGGGAGTCCTGGTGAAAGAGATACGCGAGATGGGCCAAGTGCTGAAGGAATACACTTGCCCAGCTGGTGGGAAACCCTTCCCCTACCCCAAAGAGGGAGAGTCTAATGGGGCAGCAGAGGAACCCAGGGACGCTATCACCGCTCAGGCTCCAGTCAGATCAGAGGGGCAGCCACAGCCAGTAGCAGTTGCCCCTGTGGAAAAGAGGAAGACTAAGGTCAAACCAAAGCAGCCAGTGAGTAATGATGGGGAAGCAGGACCCTCTCAACCAGTAGGGAGGCCAAGGATTGAAATCACTACTGAGTCCCTGGGGTATGACAGTCTCCGTAATCTACGAAAAGACATTGTGCGACGGGGTCGTGAGCCTTTTACAACCTGGTTACTTTGGGTCTGGGACCTTATGGGTATGGGTGTGCAGCTGGATAGTATTGAGGCAAGGCAGATGGGACCCTTGTCCCACGACTCGGGGGTAGATCAGGTATTCGGAAGAGATGACGGGCCCCTGTCTCTCTGGGAACGGCTTTTAATAAGTGTAAGAGAGAGGTTTGTCAACAGGAAGAGAATGCAGGAATATCATCATAGAAGACCATGGAAGACCCTTGAGGAGGGAATCCAACAGCTGAGGGAGGTGGCAATATTGGAGGTACTCTTTGGGAGGGATGGACAACATGATAATGACCCCGACAAGGTCAAGTGTACAGGGCAAATGTTGTGGAACCTGGCAAAGCTAGGGCCCTCCCAATACACCATCTTCATTGCAACAATTTATGCTGATGACAACCGAGAGACAGTGGGCTCCATAGCCACCAAACTCAGGAATTATGATAGTATGATCAGTGGCCCAATGCAGGCTCAGGTCTCTGCTGTGGTCAAAGACCTCAGAGAGGAGATGATGAGGGAGGTGAGGGAAGAGATGAGGATGGTGAGTGTGGCACCAGTGCGAGTCACAAGCCCCAAAGTCAGAGCCCAGCGCCCCCCAGCCAGGGAGAGAGGGTACACCCCACGATCTGAGCTGTAGTTCTTCCTGTGTGATCACGGAGAAGACATGAGGAAGTGGGATAGGAAACCCACTGCTACCCTGGCAGCACGGGTACAGCAACTCAAGGAGGGAAATACTAACCGAGGCGGGGGGTCTACTAAAGAGAAGGTAGCCTCAGCCTCCCGTGACCGAGATGCCAGATATTACAGAAGAGAGGACGATCTCTTAGATCCCCTCGAGGGGACCTCTACCATGTACGCCCAAGAAAGAAATGACAACCAGAGCTAGAGGGGCCCTGCCTCTAGCCAGGAAGAGGCACGGGAAAACCGGGTCTTTTGGACAGTGTGAATCCGATGGCCTGGCACATCAGAACCACAAAAATATGAAGCGTTAGTTGATACTGGTGCGCAGTGTACCTTAATTCCATCGAGACATGTGGGGGCAGAACCTGTTTCTATTGCCGGGGTGACAGGGGGATCACAGCAATTAACTTTGTTGGAAGCCGAAGTGAGCCTGACCGGGAAAGAGTGGCAGAAACACCCCATTGTAACTGGTCCAGAGGCCCCATGCATTCTGGGCATAGACTTCCTCCGGAATGGCTATTACAAAGACCCAAAGGGACTCAGGTGGGCTTTCGGAATAGCGGCTGTGGAGGCAGAGGGCATCAGGCAACTGAACACCTTGCCTGGACTATCGGAAAATCCAAATGCAGTAGGACTCCTGAGAGTAAAAGAGCAACAAGTGCCAATTGCCACCTCGACCGTGCACCGCCGGCAGTACCGGACGAATCGAGACGCCGTGATCCCCATCCACAAGATGATCCGCGACCTGGAAAGCCAAGGAGTGGTCAGTAAAGCCCACTCACCCTTCAACCGCCCCATCTGGCCTGTGCACAAGTCTGACGGGGAATGGAGATTGACTGTGGACTATCGTGGCTTGAATGAAGTAACTCCACCATTGAGTGCTGCCGTGCCAGACATGCTGGAGCTCCAGTACGAGCTGGAGTCCAAGGCAGCAAAATGGTATGCCACCATTGACATCGCCAATGCGTTTTTCTCCATCCCTCTGGCAGCAGAGTGCAGGCCTCAGTTTGCCTTCACCTGGAGGGGTGTGCAATATACCTGGAATCGGCTACCCCAGGGGTGGAGGCACAGCCCCACGATCTGCCATGGACTGATTCAGGCTGCACTGGAAAAGGGTGAGGCTCCAGAGCATCTCCAATACATCGATGACATCATTGTGTGGGGGAACACGGCAGCAGAGGTATTTGAGAAAGGAGAGAAGATCATCATGATCCTCCTGGAAGCCGGTTTTGCCATCAAGAAGAGCAAAGTCAAGGGACCTGCTCGAGAGATCCAGTTCCTGGGGGTAAAATGGCAAGATGGATGGCGCCAGATTCCCACGGAGGTCATCAATAAGATGACTGCAATGTCTCCGCCGACTAACAAAAAGGAAACTCAAGCTTTCCTAGGGGCCATAGGCTTTTGGAGGATGCACATTCCAGAGTACAGCCAGATTGTGAGCCCTCTCTACCTGGTCACCCGCAAGAAGAACGATTTTCACTGGGGCCCTGAACAGCAACAAACATTTGCCCAGATCAAGCAGGAGATCGCTCACGCAGTAGCGCTTGGCCCAGTAAGGACGGGACCAGAGGTGAGGAATGTGCTTTACTCTGCAGCCGGGAACAAGGGCTTGTCCTGGAGCCTTTGGCAGAAAGTGCCTGGAGAGACTCGAGGCCGACCGCTGGGATTCTGGAGCCGGAGTTACAGAGGGTCTGAAGCCAACTACACCCCCACAGAGAAGGAAATCTTGGCTGCCTATGAAGGAGTTCAAGCCGCCTCGGAGGTAATTGGCACTGAAGCACAACTCCTCCTGGCACCTCGACTACCAGTGCTAGGGTGGATGTTTAAAGGAAAGGATCCCTCTACCCACCACGCCACCGATGCCACATGGAGTAAGTGGATGGCACTTATCACACATCATGCCCGCATTGGAAATCCGAACCGCCCTGGGATCCTGGAAATAATTACGAACTGGCCAGAAGGTGAGAGTTTTGGTCTCACTGATGAAGAGGAGCAAGAACAAGTGACCCGGGCTGAGGAGGATCCACCATATAATCAACTGCCAGTTGAAGAAAAGTGCTACGCCCTTTTCACTGATGGTTCCTGTCGCATCATAGGGATGAACCGGAAGTGGAAAGCAGCGGTGTGGAGCCCCACGCGACAGGTTGCAGAAGCCACTGAAGGAGAGGGTGGGTCGAGCCAATTTGCTGAACTCAAAGGCGTTCAGCTGGCCCTGGACATTACTGAGAGAGAGAAGTGGCCAAAGCTCTATCTCTATACCGATTCGTGGATGGTAGCCAATGCTCTATGGGGTTGGCTGAAAAGGTGGAAAAAGGCCAACTGGCAGCGTAGAGGAAAGCCAGTCTGGGCTGCTGATGAATGGAAAGACATTGCCACTCGGGTAGAGAAGCTACCTGTAAAGGTCCGCCATGTAGATGCCCATGTCCCTAAGAGCCGAGCTAACGCAGAACACCAGAACAACAAGCAGGTAGATCACGCCGCAAAGATAGAGGTGGCACAGATAGATTTAGACTGGCAACACAAAGGGGAGTTGTTCCTAGCCCGATGGGCCCATGACGCCTCAGGCCACCAGGGCAGAGATGCCACCTAAAGGTGGGCACGAGTCCGAGGGGTGGACCTAACCATGGACAGCATCTCCCAGGTGATCCATGATTGTGAGACGTGCGCCGCGATCAAACAAGCCAAGCGGGTGAAGCCTCTATGGTACGGTGGACGGTGGTCCAAATACAAGTATGGAGAGGCTTGGCAGATTGATTACATCTCACTGCCCCAGACCCGCCAAGGCAAGCGCTATGTTCTCACAATGGTAGAAGCCATCACAGGATGGCTGGAGACCTACCCTGTGCCTCATGCCACTGCCCGGAACACCATCCTGGGCCTTGAAAAACAGGTCCTTTGGAGACATGGTACCCCCGAGAGAATTGAATCTGACAATGGGACTCATTTCAAAAATAGCCTTATAAACACCTGGGCTAGGGAACATGGCATCGAGTGCGTGTACCATATCCCTTATCATGCACCAGCAGCTGGGAAAGTTGAACGGTACAATGGCCTGCTCAAAACCACTTTGAAAGCACTAGGTGGGGGGACCTTCAAGAACTGGGAGACTAATTTAGCAAAGGCCACATGGTTAGTGAACACCCGAGGTTCCTCCAGCCGGGCCGGGCCTGCCCACTCTGACCCCTTGCGAACAACAGATGGAGATAAAGTTCCAGTAGTACACATGAGAGGTATGCTGGGAAAGACTGTTTGGGTAAACTCTGCCTCAAGCAAAGACAATCCCATCTGTGGGGTTGTCTTTCCTCAGGGACCAGGCTGCACCTGGTGAGTGATGCAAAGGGATGGAGAGACCCGATGCATACCTCAAGGAGATCTTGTTTTGGGGTGAACTACTTATGACACTGCGCTTGTATCTGTATCTGCATGTATGTATATACCTCAAAAGTTTAAATTTGATGTAAGGTGTTTGCATGGGAAAAAAAATTCGGGGTGGAGAATGTTGAAGGTTGGATCTAGTTCTTTTCCTCAGGAATTTTTCTCCCATGGGTTGCTAAGACACAAATGACTGGGTACTTAAGAGAAACAAAGCACAAGGCTAGAGTATTTCTCCTTGGCAGGGTGGGGCAAAATTGCCCCTCATGGAAGCAGAGCCTGGCAACTCGAGATTTGGAGAGACTGAAAAGCAAGGGCAGGGGGGAGGTCACGCCCTCTTGCTCGGGACCCTCGGAGCTGGACGGTCGGAGCTGCTGTCTGCTGAACCCACGGCGCCCTGAGAAGCCAGCGCGGAGCTGCCGGTCTGTCTGCTGTGAGTCTCTGCCCTCTGCCCCATCCGGAGCCGACCTGCCTGCCACCAGCCCGCTCTGAGTTTTCTCCGCTACATTGTAGCGGGGTTTTTCCCTGCACGTGGAGACCCCTTACCATCCCAGCTCCCTGTGTCCGGGGATCCTGCTGTGGCACCGACACCAGCTGCCCCCTCCCGAGGGTCTGTGGAGCAAGGGCTCTCCTCCATCCCTCCGTGCTTCGGGCAGTCGCCATTCGCCGTGTGCTACCTGAGCTCACGCCGGAGCGCCCCCTGCAGCCGCCGGGGAATCATCACACCCAGAGCGCCCCCTGCAGCCACCGGGGAATCATCACCCCCAGAGCGCCCCTGCAGGCTGTGACTGGAACTGCACCAAAGGGAAAGGCGCCTGAAGCCGAGCAGGCTGCCACTGGGTTTCTGGTTCTGTTTGTTGGTCAACGTTATAGTTGTTATTTGTTATCCTTGTTTTAGACAGTAGTAAAGAACTGTTATTCCTATTCCCATATCTTTGCCTGAGAGCCTCTTGATTTCAAATTTATAATAATTCGGAGGGAGAGGGGTTACAGTTTCCCATTCCAAGGGAGGCTCCTGCCTTCCTTAACAGACACCTGTCCTTCAAACCAGGACAATTAGAAAGCTGATTAATGAATTTGGTACCTTTATCTAAAAGACAGTGTTAGATATAAGGGGGGAAATTCGTGCCCGAAAATGTAATATCAAAATGAAATAAATAAAAGGGATTTTTTAGTGGTGACCAGCTGGAGAGCACACAAGAAAAGGGTGGTGGCACTCGCCCGGGAACCAATTTACATCTCAAAAATAGTACTACAGAGGACAACGACACGCCAAGAGTTTCCTGGCAAGGATGATAACCAAATTGATAAACCATCTCCGGAGGAGGATCTCCTCCCCGTCCAGGTGCTAACGACCAGACAGGACTGAGATAAGGATCATCACGAATCATCAGATAACACCTCCGGATAGTGAAAATTCCATCAAGCACAGGATGCGTTTTTGTCCACCTCAGCTTCATGAATAGCATGCTTCATGAATATGCTGAGTGACAGAAATAATGTCCCAAATCCGGACTTCTCGGTCAGAACTGTATATAAACCGGCCGTTGGAAACTGTTAGCGTGAACAGAGGGAGGTCTGATGCGATAGAGGTCAGACCTGCGTTCACCCAGTGCCAACCCCGGGCTTGGCACTGTCTCCCTTTTCGACCATGGCATTGCGTGTTCGAACTCTCGGACACAAAATAAATTTTATATTTGTTTTACTATAAATTAGGCATATTTATTTATAACAACAGGAATATATTTGTGTAGTTTTGCTGTGGAAAATGCAAGCACAACAGACATATGAAATATCCTTATCTGGGGACAGTATTGACATGCTTTGTTAGTGGTGATCTTTTGTGGAGTTAAGACTACACTTCGTCCTCTTCATAGGGTATGAAAAGGATGAAGTGAAAGGCATGGGTAGAAAGAACAGCAAAAATTAGGAAAGTTTGCAAAATTATCTGCCACCCTGTAGCCTGTTATTCTGCAGTAAAGAGGCTGGCTAAGAGAGGAGTCTGGCCTCCCTGATGCATTATGACAGAGGGAAAAAGAGATATGTGTTCTGTTGATCTGCCATGAATCAACAAGGAAGAGGTCAGCAGGAACATGAAATGAATTTTTATGAGAATGTTGGACATCAAAAATTGCTCACTCTCTCTTGCCTGGATGATCACTCCAGCTCTTCTTTCTGTATTTATGCTTTTGACTTCTAGTGGGAACAGTTAAGAAGAAACAACGAGCCTCTGCTGTCCTCACATAAAATGTGCAATAAAATCTAGCCTCTGGAAGAAAAGCTTATAATCCATTAGGGAGAAAATACATCCCCCCTGATAATTGTTTAGCAATGGCAGAGCACTGAGGACCCTCTGAGGATATGAGGCATGAGATTATAGATCTAATAAAAATGTCTGTAAAATAGAGAGTAATTGAGATGTTTTAGAATATATTCAGCAACTATGAACAGACAATAGGACAAAAAGCTATCAGTCTGCTTGAAATAACAGAATCAGCAGCCTTGCAGTGCTTCCTTCAAGGACAATAGTGTGGGTTTGGGGTTTTTTTCTGTACTATACCTTGGAGCAGTTTTCAGTTTTTAAAAGCACAATAGTGCCAGAGCAGGTTCTGTCAAACATGAATAATTGAATTTGAGCAGAAATGCAGAGACTGAAAACACAACCGAAGACTTTGGAAAACACTCAGAAAACGTACAGGTTAGGTTTGCTGCTCCTGGTCTCATATCACTAAACTTGGCCTGTCTCCACTGTGAGCAGTGAGGCTCTGCTGGTGCAAAATTTCAGCAGATAGCTGTGAATCAGGCCCTGTATTTGCAGGGGTCTTTTCTTAAGTGAAAGAATCAGTGGGTATATTTGCAAACACTGGTGTAGACAGTATGATATCATTAATATCAATGAAATTACTTCAGAATTCCATTAATCAATGCTCTGAGATCAGCATCTGCTCTTCCCTTTTGCTCCAGTGACAAGTTGCCACTGTGATTGTGCTTATTGCATTAGGCACTAATGAACCTCAATGCTTTCTCCAAGGGCAGATTATTGAAGCCTAATGACTTCTTGTTTGTTCCTTGAGCTCACCTATGGGGTCCTGCCCTCTGACAGTAGCCTTGTCTTAAGCTGGCAGCAATTTCAATAAATAGGTTGAAAAATAAAAAGAGGAGAAGACAAGGTGCAAATTAAGGGGTGGGGGGCACATGAGAAACCAGGAAAAGACCCTTGGGTAGAAAGGAAAGAATATGAGTGTCTTGAGTTAGGCTAGAGGGGTCAAAATCTAAGAAGTGATCTGGGCTGCAGGAATGCAGGAAGAAATACAACTTCCTTCCTGCGAGAGAGAGAGCCAATAATCAGGTAGTTTTAAGAATTGATAGGTAGGTAAACCAATTAAAAAGTTGGTCCGCCTTCAAGGAAAAAAACCATATATAAGCAGAGATTCTCTGACGCTCTTCCTCTTTGGACCTACTGCTGCTGTGTAGAGAGGAGCAGCTCCTGCTTCTCTCACTGGTAAGGCCCCCCCCTACCTCCTTCCGAAGGAGGGATGGGGGGGGGGAAGGGAGGTTTTACGGCAGCCGTGCCGCTGCAGCCGGGCAGGCATGGGGGAGGAACGGCTGGAATCTTTAGCAGATACAGCTCAGCTGGTGTGCCAGTTACACAAGAGGGAGAGCCAGGCCCCTGCTCCGGGCCAGGCAAAGACCAGGCCGGACTCTATCCAGCTCGGGCCAGGCCCTGCCCTGTCACTTCAGGCCTAGATGGCCCCAGCAGGCCGAGCCAGCTTGGCCGAGCCAAGCAGAGACTCTGAGAGCGTCTGGCATCCAGCTCGGACCTGTTCAAGCAGCCCGGCAAAGAGCACGTGATTTTCACACTGCCAGAGAGAGAGAGACAGAGATTAACTCTCTCCATGCCTGGACTAAACTCACAGACACCCATCTTTCCTCGCAGAGAGAGGAACGAGTGAAGACATCTACATAGTGCAGCGCAGAGACTTTACAGTCAGTGAGGAAAGCAGAACTGATACCTAGAAAGAGGTGCATGAGAAGTTGCTTCAAAAATGAAGCTGAAAACTCTTTTAGAAAACCATAGTTGGGGACTGAGCTAATAAATTCTCTGTAATATATGAAGATATAGTCCAAAGGGGGATGTGAGGTTCTTATTGCAGCCAATGAACTGAAATACCTAAGTACAGACAAGTAAGTGTTGAAAAAGTACAGCCTGATGAGAAACTAGAACCAAAAGAGAAGAGAGGCTGTGACTCAGAGCCCTGGTCCCGGGGAGAATGCTAGAGAACCTGAGTTGTCAAGAAAACCTGTGTTGCTAAGCATAGAAGAAGAGATTTTCTTTGTTACTGCAATTGAACTGAGCATCCTTAAAACAGGTACCCTGTAGACTGTTCATAACCCACCATAGTGGCTGTGGGAAGGCTACTGGTGTGGGAGAGATCCACCATTAAGCTGAACTTTACTCCGGGCGGCGGTTAATAGTGAGGCAGAAGACCCATAAAAACTGTATTTTTCTTACAGAAGATCCATGGTGTAAGCAAAAGAAACTTCTCTTCCTAAATGAACTAGAACAAGAGCTGTTTCTGAAGTGGTAAACTGACTAGAAGTCAAAGTGTTGTCTTTTGTATGTTGTCAGAGAGAATGAAATGGAGAAGTGGGGAAGGAGAAGTGGTCTAGAGAGTTTGTTCTAGTTTTTTTTCTTGAGTTTTTTTCTTTTTTCCCTTTGCCTTAAATATATTAATAAAACTTCTTTGTACTTTATAAAGTTTGAACCTGCTTTGCCTACTCCTAATCCTTATCTCACAACAAGCAATCAAGTAAATTTAAGTAAGTGTGCTGGCATTTAGCCACAAACCTGAATAAGCGAACTAAAACCACGACAATGAGTCAGCAAAGCTTTGGAGGAAATGGAGAGAATTACAGACAAACCATTAAAACAGGCAGCAACTGGTAGAGAAAGAAGGGTACTAAAGAGGGAAGAGTGGCTAAGGAAAGAATAGGGGATTTCTCACTCATCTTCTTTTGAAACGAAGTTTTCTCTTTCATGAAGTGTTTGTTAATCACAAAGGCACTGTTTTGTAATTTTTCAGTTGTACTAAACCTTTTGCTACAGAATGTATACAGCCTGCAGGCTGGAGCAAGGGAACAAGGCCATGGCGTCTCATGCATCTGAAGTGGAATACTAGCCATAATTTTTTTCTTTCTCTGTGATTAAGCAGTGTTTGACTTTTAGCTTAGCTGACTTCAAAATGTCAAGAATAGCATCAAAGCTTTGGCCTGTTTCTATGTTCTCAAATCCCACACACTCAAAAATGGAAAAGAATATACTTTCTTCCCCAGGGCTTTGCAGATAATGGATATTTCCAAAAACAAGGCATACAGAATTAGAAAATCAAGCAACAGAACCTTCTTTTTAACCAAACAGCTGCTATTAAAACTGAAGCCTGTATGCACGGTGTGCCATCAGTGTCATTACCTGAGAAGTGCATGTTTAAGAGCAGCTTTACACTCTACATGTACCCCCTTGAAAAGAAAGCCCCATGCAAACAATTCCTCATATATATCTAAGTCTGCATTTCTTAGTCTCCCACACTATGAGAACATAACCTATTTAATTAAAGTTCAATTTACTCCTGCTGGGTAGTCCTTATTTCACCAGGGCTGGATGATATCCAGTAAGTGGTTCAAGACACTTGAGATGCAGAAAATGTCCTGTTGTGTCCAGAAAAAGGCCTATGTGTTTGCTTGATTTGAAAATTCAATGACTATTGATGACTCAGGGTATCTTTAAGAACAAAAATCAATGCAGTATGCCACTAGAAGGCTAATCATCCAGTCCAGCCTTCCAAAGATGTACAGCAGTTTGTTTTCTAGGCTCAACGATTCATGAGAGTTTGAAGATAAAAATCACATTACTTTCACTAACATCTTCCCTGCTTGCATTGATTCACTGGCTCTGACCCAATTTAAGTGGCTGCTGCCTCCAAGTGATTTATGCTTGAAACAATGCCATGTTTCATCTGAAAACATATAGTCACAGCTTCCAAGCTATATGAAGCATTCACCTCCAACACCAGCACTTTGTGGAAATACTGGCTCCAAAGCTAATTCAAGAATTTAAAGATATGGGTAGTACAATTTCCAAGGTCACTATTATTAACCATATTCAATTATTTCAGAAATGTTCTGTTGAGACTGTTAGGTAGTCTCCGAACCAGATAGAGAAGCGTCCTGGGTTAGGCCAGAGGGGTCAAAATCTAGGAAGTGATCTGTGCTGCAGGGAAGCATACAACTTCCTTCCTGCGAGAGAGAGCCAATAATCAGGTAGTTTTAAGGATTGATAGGTAGGTAAACCAATTAAAAAGTTGAACCGCCTTCGAGGAAAAAACCATATATAAGCAGAGACTCTCTGATGCTCTTCCTCTTTAGACCTGCTGCTGCTGTGTAGAGAGGAGCAGCTCCTGCTTCTCTCCCGGGTAAGGCCTCAGCTTTCTCTCCCCCCCCCCCCCTTCTTCCACAGGGGGGGGGGAAGGGAAGTTGAGAGCGGCCGTGCCGCTGCAGCCGGGCAGGCATGGGGGAGGAAACGATTGGAATTTTCAGCAGATCCAGCTCAGCCAGTGTGTCAGCTACACAAGAGGGAGAGCCGGGCCAGGCAAGGACCAGGCCGGACTCCATCCAGCTCGGGCCAGGCCCTGCCCTGTCACCCCGGGCCCAGATGGCCCCACCAGGCCGAGCCAGCTTGGCAGAGCCAGGCAGAGAGACTCTTGAGAGCGTCTGGCATCCAGCTCAGACCTGTTCAAACAACCCGGCAAAGAGCACGTGATCATCACACTGCCGGAGAGAGAGAGAGACAGAGATTAACTCTCTCCATGCCTGGACTAAACTCACAGACACCCATCCTTCCTCGCAGAGAGAGGAACGAGTGAGGACACCTACATAGTGCAGCGCAGAGACTTTACAGTCAGTGAGGAAAGCAGAACTGATACCTAGAAGGAAGTGCATGGGAAGTTGCTTCAAGAGTGAAGCTGAAAACTCTTTTAGAGAACCATGGTTGGGGACTGAGCTAATAAATTCTCTGTAATATAGGAAGATATAGTCCAAAAGGAGATGTGAAGTTCTTATTGCAGCCAATGAACTGAAATACCTAAGTACAGACAAGTAAGTGTTGAAAAAGTACAGCCTAATGAGAAACTAGAACCAAAAGAGAAGAGAAACTGTAACCCAGAGCCCTAATCCCGGGGAGAATGCTAGAGAACCTGAGTTGTCAAGAAAACCTGTGTTGCTAAGCATAGAAGAAGAGATTTTCTTTGTTACTGCAATTGAACTGAGCATCCTTAAAACAAGTACCCTGTAAACTGTTCATAACCCACCCAAGTGGCTGTAAGAAGGCTACTAGTGTAGGAGGGATCCACCATTAAGCTAGACTTTACTCCGGGCGGCGGCTAATAGTGAAGCAGAAGACCCATAAAAACTGTATTTTTCTTACAGAAGATCCATGGTGTAAGCAAAAGAGACTTCTCTCCCTAAATAAACTAGAACAAGAGCTGTTTCTAAAGTAGTAAACTGACTGAAAGTCGAAGTGTTGTCTTTTGTATGTTTTCAAGGAGAATAAAATAGAGAAGTAGAGAAGGAAGAGTAGTCTGGGGAGTTTGTTCTAGTTTTTCTTGAGTTTTTTTTTCTTTTTCCCTTTGTCTTAGATATATTAATAAAACTTCTTTGTACTTTATAAAGTTTGAGCCTGCTTTGCCTACTCCTAATCCTTATCTCACAACAAGCAATCAAGTAAATTTAAGTAAGTGTACTGGCATTTAACCACAAACCTGAATAAGCGAACTAAAACCACTACAAGAAGCACATATGTAAAGAAGAGAAAATTGAAGAGCAGCAGATAAACAGGAAAATTAAACAGAAAGGGGAACACGGTATCTGTGAGCTCACAGTGGGTGAGGCAGCAGGTAGGACTGGGAAAGAGCCTCTCTATCACTGAATTCAACTCCCTGCAATCCCACTGTCATGTCATCAACATTAGGATCAGATATATCTTCTCCCTCACCTAAACCTCATACCACAAAGCAAGCTCTGAAACCACGTAATAGTTGCAAGACCATTAGTGCAAAAGGCAAAAAAGCCTCAAAAATTACACCATGGCATCACTTTAAAGAGAACATAAGAGAGGCACAGCACTGCCATTAGTGAAACATCCCTGGAGAATTTCTAGCAGATGGACCCAGCACCATGCCCTACAGGAAACGAAAAGCTGCTGAGCCTCTGCCAATCTGACATGAAGGAAAAATTTAACCCTCAAATAAGCACCAAAACTGACAATTAGTTTAGCCCTGGGAATGTGAGCAAGATATAGCAGCCAACAACCTGAAAGATTTGTCAGACTGTGGTCCTGACCTAGCTCTCATTGTGGCCAATCCTATTACACGTCAGAGAAAGTGGATCACAGACCTTTCTCTGTGCCAATACCTGGTGGTGCAATTGCCAAATATCCCCTACAACAGAGGATATCAGGAATAAGAAGCTCAAATTTTGTGGCATATATGAGATAGCACTTTACCTCATTTCTCTTCTGTTTACCTGCTCAAGGTCAGACTGAGAGTTGCTTCTCCCAGAAGCCTAGCAAGTGACTGGGAGATTTGTGCATCAGCCCCCAAAACCTGCCTCAGTCACATGATCAATGCAGTGACTACTGTGCTGTCCCTACACCAGACCCAGCCCAGAAGGAGCTCACCCTCTCCTCTGTAGATCCACAGCCCTGAGGCCTTCAGTGTGTAAAACTGAAATAATAAACTTAATCTCTGTGTTCACTTACACTATAATACCCTGACAGTTGAGGACTCAAATTCATCCAAGTAGCCCATCCTCGTATTCATCCAAAAGCCAGTCTGAAGACCATCCATCTCAAAGGTTTCTCTCCTCTCCTACTGGCAGTACCCCTCCTCCAACAGATCTAGCTCCAACTCGAGCCAAATTCTAGCCAGATAATCTTCAACTATAGCTAAAAGGGCCAGAGTCCCTTTCTATTTTCCTAAATTTGAAAATACAAAAGTTTAAGAATCAAACACTCCAGCCCAATCTAGGCTACTTTCTGCTTCTCTAACTGGTGGTGTTCAAACAAGGCCAAGAGAGATGAGGTCATTGGTCATAATAACAGATAAAGAGAAATAGGATCAGTGTACAAACAATCCATTTTTCCAACTGCACCTGCAGTGAAATGCCAGCCCTCTTCAATAGAGCCAATATTTTCACTTGTAAGGAATAGCACAAGCAAGCCTATCTTAGAATTAAGTTGCAGACAGAACCAAAGTTGAAGTATTACTCAAGTAACTAAACCAAAGGAAAGGATAATGCTGTAGAAGAGGGTGGTTTAAGTATAAGGACTCTAGATATTTATATTTTGTCTCAAAAATCTCAGTAATGTAAATATACAATTTCATTTAACTTTGTTTGCTCAGTTTTGAATAATTTCACCATCCTATCTCCAACTAACTTGCTTGTCATTAAATAAATGTACTTGGTCTCATTAGATTGCTTGCTTTACCAAATTCACCAAGTAAATTTACTGAGTAGTCTTAATGTAGCCATAGGGGAGGCAGTACCATGTTATCCCGTTGGGGAGCAGCATATAGCACCAGCAGCAACTTAATACCATTTGTGAGTCTAATAAATCCCATAACCCCAGTTGGAGGTAGCCCAGTTCCACCAGTTCTGCGTTTTAAAGAGATATGTGTTTGATTTGGAGAAGGGGGAGAAAGGGGTAATCAATCTTGGATGGACAAAAAGAGCTGATGCCACACTTCCTCGAGGACTTTTGTGACTGACTCTCCCCAGACAATGACTTGTACTCAGTAGGACAACAGAAATGAATGTACATTGAAAAGTCTGCTAGACACACTGCCTTGTCACTGAATGGAGATGAGAATCTTAGCAATACAACAGGAAAATAGGCCTGAATAAGAAAGGAGTAAGTTGTAGGCTGAAAGTGAAACTTTCCATCTTAATACACTCTGGAGGACTTGAATAAGTGCTTTCTAATTAGCTTGCATTTCACTTGACATATTTATGGCTGTTGCTGCACAAGTAGACCAATATACAGGGCTATTTATCAAAGGGTCTCCAGAGAAAAGCATCCAAACCTGCTGAAACATAGAGTTTTAAAAATTAGGATTTTAGGCAAAGGTTAGTATTACTGAAATTAGTTAAAATAGAGCTAATAAGCAAACCCAGCTGGAGTTAATTAAAGAATTAATGATTAACTAAAGAATTAGATTTGAAGTTAGTTTTAAAGTGTAGGTAACTGATTGCTTGTCATTTTATATTTGCTCAGCTGTGCTTATAATGAGAAACAGAAAACACTGATTAATAGATCTAAAGAAATGTAGACAATTACTAATTTTTCTCATTGAGAAGGGATGAAGGGAAGAACTGGAGGTTCCCCAAAGGTAATTTGTATTGTCAAAAACCAGAAAGGCAGAAAGGTCAAAGCGAGGAAGATGAGTTTTACTTCATCACTCTCGCCCTCCCCTCAAATTATGCAACCACCGACTCAATTTAAAGAACAAACCACACATGCTTAATAACTATTCAGCTAATTACCATACAGAGCGGGGAAATGGGAGGTATCAATGTGATAAATGTGTACTTGTATTTTGAATATTCAGAACTTTTGCAGATAAATAGACTTCGTATTGCTTTGTGCTTTTGCTCTGCATGTTAGGGAGCTATCCCACACAGCTGCCCAGCACTGAAATAAACATACACTTTCTAACAACCCTGTTAGAGAGTCTTTGTCTGTCTCGAGTTGAGTATCGATATTAGATCAATACTCATATTTTAATAAATCACTGCCAGCAAACATGTTTCAAAGGTTTAACCTCTCTAACTCTTATGGTTCAGTTAAAGTTCTTCCTTCACACGTGCCAAATACATCATTCTGCCAAGTGAACTGTAAGCTTGACTTAGGCAATTACCTTCTCTATTTAACATGCAATTGCATTCCTTCTTATTTGTGGTAAATTGTATATGATTTGCTCATAAAACTTGCCTAAATACATAAAGATATGGTAACAGAAATGCTAAACCTAACTGTTGATTTACAGAAAGCAGATGCAGTAAGCAGACACTGTATCTTGCTTGAATTTCTTTTTCCTCATCAACTGGGAGAACCATCCAGTTTGAATTTCATGCCCCTAATTTTGGTGGCTTTTGTTGGCCCAGTACAGGTGGTTGAGACTTCCAATACTACCCTGAAAAGCTCTCTCTTTTTTCCCCCCCTTTTCTTAAGGTTTAGTGCCACTTGATTCTAGCAAAGAATTTTCAGGTCACCAACCTACATGTCACCAACCTCCTGGCCACTCAATCCAGCATTTTCCTGACAGACCCTTGCCTAACCATTCATGTTCATCTTAGTTGCTCAAAAACTTCTTTAGTGTTGACTAGCTACTATGCAAATGAGTCAGCTGCATGTTTTACCCTCAGAGTGAACATTTTTCAGCCTGTTTCTTTTCCTATTCTTCACTGAACTGGGATACAGTGATGTAAAAATATTTGTATTTGGCACTAATTAACAAGTACCACTCATCAGAGCTGCTAAACATAATCTTGGTTTTATCCTACAGGGGATTCAGTGGTTTTGTTTCATGTAGGTGCTGTGCCTTCCTTCATGATTGTTCCTTCATTTTCCCCTTTGGAAGAGCATCTTTTTTCATTTGCTTTCAACCAGAGATTCCCTAAGGGAATCCCTCAGCTGTTTCCTCAGATGCCTCCCTTGTGTCTATAAAGCACAATGGAGCGTGATGCAGCAGTGCTGACTTGGAATCAGCTGAACATGATGCCTGAAGGATTTTTTGCTTTTTCTTCTATATACTTTTTACACAGTTCTCTATATCCACAAGTATTAGCATGCATACTTGTAATGCTTTAGGTGAGATAATTTAGCCTGGTTTCTTGGTGTCCGGTAGGCCGGGAGACTAAACACCCCAGAAACTGTAGAGTTAGAAGACCAAACATTCTATTGTTGTAAGAACTCAAGGTCCCCTAGTAGGACAGATTCTGTAAACTAGAAGTTAGCCCACCCCAGCCCCCTTATTGGGCCCTCTTGTTAGATATGCTAATGTGTAAGGTCTTTAATTGTATACTCGATTGGGGGGTAGGAGGACATTTGCGACGCATGTCACCTGGGTGAAGTAATGCATCAAATGGGATCCTATTTAAAATACCGAGGTAAACGACCCCCAAACCTCTAACCGTGTCTGAGCTTTTATTTCCTAAGACCAGGAAAAAGGCGTCAAACAGAGCTCATCTCCCTTCCTTCACTTGGCTCTGCTGAGAAACCACAAACACTAAATCCCAGGCAAAAGGCATGGTGATGCCACTACCTTGTTTCCAACCTGAAGTGTGTATTGTGGGTTTTTTTCCTCAGAACTCCTACCCTTTTTTTTGCTTGCACATCCATTTTGAGTAACTGTGTATGAAAAAATGCTTTGAGTATTGTCACTATGCTAACTATTCTCAAACCTGTTTATATATATTGGACACCTCTTTATCCAAATTGAAATCCTACTTTTTTCTTGGTTTGTGTGGTACATTTTTTTCTCTGGATCTCTTAATGGACTGCCCACATTAAATCTTACCCAAAGTGGAATATGCACTTCTTCTCTTGCATGTGTCATGGTGAACATCCTGAGTCATCTGAGAAGGAAATTAAGAAAGTTCTTTAACTTTGCTTCCACTGTTTATGTTCAAGCAAAGGGGAAATGAAAATGCTTACAAAGTAAAACTGTAGTGGTTTGACCTGGCTGAATGGACTGGTATCCATGAAAGCCACTCTATCACTCCCCACCTCAGTTGCTCAGGGGAGAGAAAATACAAGGAAAGGCTCATGAGTTAAGATAAGGATGAGGAGAGATCACTCACTGATTACTGTCACTAGCAAAACACACTCCATTTAGGGAAATTAGCTGAATTTATTACCAATCAAAATCAGAGTAGGATAATGAGAAGCAAAATCTTAAAAACAGCTTTCCTCCACCTGTCCCTGCTTTCTGGGCTAAACTTTATTCCTGATTCTCTACCTCTTCCGGCTCAGTGGCACAAGGAGATGGGGAATGGAAGTTACAGTCACTTCATCACATGTTTCAGCCACTGCTTTCTCCTCAGGGAGAGGAGTCCTTCTCCTGCTCCAGCATCCTCCATGAACTTCTCCAACATGAGTCCCTCCTACAGGCTGCAGTTCTTCATGAACTGCTCCAGCACGGCTCCCCTTCATGGGTGCAGTCCTTCAGGAACAGGCTGCTCCAGTGTGGGTCTCCCACAGTGTCACAAGTCCTACCAGCAAACCTGCTCCAGTGGGGGCTCCTCTCCCTATGGGTCTGTCCCTGCCAGGAGCCTGCTCCAGCAAGGGTTTCCCACAGGGTCACAACATTCTTTTGAGCATCCACCTGCCCCAGGGTGGGTCTCCTCCATGGGCTGCAGGTGGCTGTCTGCTCCCCCATGGGCCTCCATTGGCTGCAGAAGGACAGCCTGCCTCGCCAGGGGCTACAGCACAGGCTGCAGAGGAATCCCAGCTTGGGTGCTTGGAACACCTCCTCCCTCTCCTTCCTCACTGACATTGGCATCTGCAGAGACTTCTCTCCCACAGTCTCACTCCTCTCTTCTCTGGTTGCAATTACTTCTGCGCAATAACTTTACTTCTGAAATATGTTATCACAGAGGCATTACTTCCATCACTGGTTAGTTTGGCCTTGGAGAGCAGTGGGTCCACCTTGGAGCCAGCTGGTGTTGGCTCTGTTGGATATGGGGGAAGCTTCTTGCAGCTGCTCTCTGATGTCACCCCTGTAGCTCCTCAGGTCATAGTGCGGCCTGAGGGGAGGGGGGATGTAACTGAAGTCAGCTTCTCTGAGCCTCTACACTCCCCTGCTACCAGAGCACTTGCCACACAAATGCAATAAAATAACAAAACAAAACACATACACAATTAAAAAAAAATCAAAAGATAGCTTTGTTTAGTGGTGACTCAAAAAAAAAAAGAAATTATAGCAGATGCATGATATCTAGATAAGATAAAAATAATCCTTAGGCTGTGGAAGAAAATCAATGTAATCAAAATGAGCACACTCAGAATCCATATGTAATTAATATACCATTATTTGTACAGGGTAAATATTTTTTGCGGGGAAAATGATGGGACATCACGCCAGATCAATATGATCAAGTGAAGCCGCTTTACTGCAGACAGCAAGCATACTTATATCCTACAGTTCAGAATCACACGCTAAAAATAAAGCTACATGATAAGTTTTCACATGGTGTTTTCTCTATTCTAATTAGAGTACTAAGTTGAGTCACAGAAGGCTATAATAACAGTTTCATCTGCCAAGTTCTTCTTCAGACACCTGGGAATTATTTACAGTCTTAGCATCTCCCTTTCTCACAGATGCCTTTCGGGTGACCTTGAACAGACAGAGGCCTATTTCTCATCTAAAGAGACTGGATTGCTCACATATGTCCGCGCAGACAGAGTGAGTTATTCCCCACAATTTTTCACTTAAGAAGTTTCAGCCTTTCATTGCAAGAACTGGGCAAAATCCAAATTGCTTATTGATTGCAGTAAGTATGCACAGTAAGTAAGCTGCAGTAACTATGTGCAAACAAGAAATGAAAGCTTTTTAGCTTGTCATTCATGATATATCCTGAAAACATACAAATGAATCATTCTCAAGTAAGCCCTATGCTGACTAAAGCAAAAAGGGGAATCTAGCCCCAATTTCCATAAAATAATTTTTAAGAGGTGCCTAGAACTTTTATCTTTGGCAGTGGTTTAGTGCTTAATTCTGGTAAAGGAGGTCTCAGAGATCAAGAGTTGCTTCCTTGCAACAAGGAATAATTAGGAAAGCATGAATATTAACTTTTTTAGGATGGGGAAAGGAAGAGAAATGGATTTCAGGAAAGATCCTTTGTTTTGCAAATTGAATCAAGGACTGAAAAATTTTAATAAACTTAGGGTTTTGGTAGCTAGAATTAAACATGTCTGTTGGTATACAGTTTGGGAAATAACCTAGCAATTGAGGTTAAAACCCATTAAAATAATTCTGGAAAATTGTGTGGGTGAAACTGATATGAGACACACAAGCAGAGAGAGACTGTGTGAGCACAGGGCAGCTGCAGCGTCCAGCTGCAGGTGGTGACATGTCCATATGGAAGGCAATTGCTGGCTAAGGGGATTATGCTGCTGCTGCTGTCCTTTGGCTGTACAACGTGACCAAGGAAAGGAAGTGCTCTTTGTATTGATGAGGTTACACCATTTTATGCTACTTAAATCTTGCATGACCGTGTACCTGCATGCAATAGCTAGTAATTTCCCTTTAGTTTTCCCTTTCCTGTCAAAAAACAGGCTGCAGCTATCAAATGTCCCCTGGGTTGATACAGAAAGACCTCTAGTAATAACTTGACCAAATAGTTAACTTTTTTCTTCATTAAAGTATAGAACACAGAGATTTGATCATGCTGTTGCATATATAAGTCTGGGTGATTATGTACATAGACGTTACATACAAAGACCTCTATATTTTGATAATGCTTTTACTACCAAAGTAAGAATGAACCAGAGACATGTGAGTGCATTAAAGATAGCATCCTAATAAATTCTAGCCTTCCAGTCCTCCACTTTGCTGATTATGGTCTTCTAAATTGCACATTTGAGATGAATTGCCTTAAAAGTACTGGAGTTGGGGAAAAGGGGGGGAAGAGTAATGTTCCATTAAAGCTGTTATATCAAGTCTTGGAGTGATTTTATTTTTTTGTAAAATGCTTCATTATAACTCAGAAGCAATTTTCTACCTAGGTTGCAGCAATTATGTTGACTGTCATTAACCATGGAGTATGGAATTGTGTTTATTAATGAAGTGCAATCCTGTAAATAACACAGGCATAGCTCATGAATACTGTATACTTAATTGGGGTCTCAGCTTGAAATATCCCCCAGTTGACAGTGAAAGATATACAACATTATCCTAGATGTAACCCCACTGAAGTGATACACCACAAATATCTTACTCTTCCATGCATTTAAGGGAATTGGAAATAGTATCCTGAAAATGATCTAAAGAATATGCAAGTCTTTCATGCTTTCAAATCTGTCATTGATTCTCATAATGGCCTTGGACTCCAAATAACTTTCACTGTATGCTCTAAAGCATTTCCAGCCTGAGTACTGTTATTAAAATGCCGAGAATTCCTTAAAGAAACTAATTTGCTATTTTCCTTATTATGTTAGATAGCTTAGGACATAAACACTTGCATGCCCAGGTAAAGGAGAAAATTGGTAAAGCTAGCACCATCCTGCAGCACAGAGTTGAAATTAAGCAAATGTCCTGGGTTGGCCCAAGGGATGCCAATCTTGAAAGTGACCTATGCTGCAGGAAGTAGTACAACTTCCTGGGAGAGAGAACCAATAACCAGGTAGTTTTAAGCATTGATATACCGGCCAACCAATTAAAAGTTGATCCGCCTTCAAGGAAAAAATCATATATAAGCAGAGGACCTCTGAGCCTCTTCCTCTTTTGCTTGCTGCTGCTCAGAGAGAAGCAACTCCTCTGCTTCTTGCTTCTCTCCCTGGTAAGACTGGGCCTTCTTTCCCCCCTGCCCCCAGAGGTAGCAGGGGGGAAAGGGAGGTTTAGAACGGCCATGTAGCTGCAGCTGGGCATGGGGGAGGAACTGGCCTGGGCTCTCTACAGATACAATTCAGCCAGGCCAATATGTCGGCTACAGTGGGCAGCGTCAGGCCCTCCTGCTCCAGGCCGGCCCCACCGGGCCAAGCCAGCTTCGCAGAGCCAGGCCACAGAGACTCTGAGTACTTCTGCCACCCAGCTCAGACTTTTCAAACAGTCCGGCAGAGACCACGTGATCATCACAATGCCGGAGAGAGGGAAAGAGAGAGAGATTAACTCCCTCCATGCCTGGACTAAATTTCCAGACAACCATCCTTCCCTGCACAGAGAGAGGAACGAGTGAGGACATCTACAGGAATGCAGCATAGAGACTTTACAGTCAGTGAGGAAAGCAGAACCAATGTCTAGAGGGAGGTGCATGAGAAGTGCTTTAGTAGTGAAGCTGAAAATTCTTTTGGAGAACCATAGTTGGGGACTGAGCTAATAAATTCCCTGTAATATATGAAGAAATAGTCCAAAAGGGGGATGTGAGGTTCTAATTGCAGCCAGTGAACTGAAACACCTGGGTAAAGACAAGTAAGTGTTGAAGTAAGTGCAGCCTGAGGAAAAACCTGAACAAAGACAGAGAAGAGGCTGTGACCCAGAGCCCTGGTCCCAGGGTGTAAGAGTCTGGACAGAAATCCCTCATCTGCCTCACGACCATCTACAGAAACAGAGGCTGAAAACCCAAAGACCCTAAAAGGGGAAAAAGGACTTTTGCTCAATGAAGTCCGGCCAGATCCTGGTGGGATGCCTGCCAGGTGCAGAGGTGTGCTGCAGAGGTGTGCTGTCACATGCCTGTGAAGACCGTGCCGCTCGGCTACCGGGGCGGAAAGGACTGCGCAGGAACTATATGTTTTGTATACCTGCACCTGCAACCCAAAACAATGGGCCTTATTCCCCCACCTCCTGGCCATTTGCCCCTCGCCTCTGGAAGGATTGCCTCATCTCTTGGTTACCTGCCCCTCGCTTTCGAAAAGACTATAAAGAGACTCTCAAAAAAGACCCCTACAAGCTCTCCCCACGGACAAGACAGAATCCATTGGATCCGGACAACGAGGACTTCATCGTGCCGCGGTAGCTATAACCATTCTTTTCCCCCCTCTCTCAACTCTATCTCTCTCTCTCTCCTCTATCGCATAATCGTGTTGTTGGCACTCAATAAAGGTGCTTTTGATTTTGATTAAAGCAAAAATATTTGTCTCTGTTTTCTTTTGCACTCGGAGATTCGGGTAACGAACCATCACGACTCCCGCTTGTGTTAGCGGATCGTTACACAGGGAAATGCCAGAGAACATGTGTTGTCAGGAGAACCTGTGTTGCTCAACACAGAAGAAGGGATTTTCTTTGTTGTTGCAATAGAACTGTTCATCCTTAAAAAGGTACCCCATGGACTGTTCATGACCCACCGTAGTGGCTGTGGGAAGGCTACTGGTGTGGGAGGGGCATCCACCACAAGCAGGTCTTTCTTCCGGGAGGCTGCTGGTGGTGAGGCCGAAGACCCTTAAAAACTGTATTTTTCTTACAGAGAATCCATGGTATAAACAAAAGAGACTTCTCTCCCTAAATGGACTGAGACAAAGAGTATTTCAGAGGTGGCAAACTGACTGGAAGTCGAAGTGTTGTCTTCTTGTGTGTTGTCAGGAAGAAAGAAATGGAGAGGTGGGGGGAGGACGGGTGGTCTGAAGGTTTTGGTTCGGTTTTTCTTGGTTTTTTTCCCTTTTGTTTTAGGTTTATTAATAAACTTTCCTTATATTCTTCAAAGCTTGAGCCTGCTTTGCCTACTCCTAATCCTTGTCTCATAAAAAAACAGGTAAATTTTGGTAAGTGTGCTGGCGTTTAGCCAGAAACTCAAATAGGCGAACTGAAAACCATGACAACAATATATATGGACAGTGTGATTCAGAGACCTCTATTACCTCCTCAGTGGGGTCAAAAAAGTACAGACACTGTTGAGAGTTACAGTAACAAGAAACCAAATGTATTTCCATCAAGTAAGGCAATAAAAACATCTTTTATTAGCTATCTACAAATAATGTAAATTCCTATATATGATCCAGTAGAGAGGGATTTTCTGCCAAGATCATAGAGTCATAGAATAATTCGTGCTACAAGGGCCCTCTGGAGGTCACCTAGTCCATTTGCCTGCTCAAAGAAGGCATGGCTAGAACAGAGTGTTCAGAATCCCATCAAGAGTTAAACATCTCCAAGGAAGGAGAGTCTGTAATCTCTGAGGATCCCTTTTCCAGTGCCTGACTACCTTGATCCCCAGCCTCAGAATCAAGCTTTTCAAAGCCTCTGAGTGACCATGGCCTTTCTGTGTTACAGTGATGGTTTGAAAGTCATCTTAAATACAGTGGGCTCTACAAAACCAGAGAAGTCTCCAGTGATGCAGTGGGTGGAGATGGCTTGATCCTGCATCACCTGTCTCAGCAGTGCTCTAATGCTGCCATAGCACTTTGAGGCTCCAGGGAACTGCTATAGTTTAAGGTTAATGAAGTACTGCTCCTGGGGAAGGCAAGTGCAGAACCACCATTGTTCACACTTTAATTTTGTTAGCAAAAACATCAGTACAAAAAGGAAGCCAAATATTTGTAGTGGAGATTTTAAAAAAGAAAACTTCTCTTTGCAACCTTCTTTATAGCATAAAAAATAGCTGTATAAGTTTTGGAACTAGCTTGATATTTACATTTATGCAGTGCCTTAATGTCAAAATACAAACACAGGGTTTATAAAGATAATACATAAAATATAAATAATTACATTTAATATTTATATTGTATTTCTCATTCTCTAGATTTTCAGCTTGACTCTTTTGCCTTCATACATATAAACAAGTAAAACCTTAATAAAAAGAATCAAATTCCTAATCAATCATTTCTGCTAAGGGTGTGAGTTCATGGGCACTCATTTCCATGTGGGCATCATGAAAATCTCAACAGTTATCATGGCCCTTTCTCTTCCTATATACATTTCACCAGAAACATGCAGACACTGATCATGCAAGAACTGAGGGCCTATAGAAGGGCTTCTAGAGACTTCACTCCCTTGTGCCTACAGCAAACCTGTTGACTCAAAAATTGCTTTTGACCAGCTGATAATAGCCAATCTTTGTACTGCTTCACATAGCAGCCCTTTTCCTCTTGGGCCTGGGTGCTGACAAGAAAATTCGCTGATTGTGAAGGATAACTCAGCTCCTAGCACAAGGATTTGAACATGGTTCTCTTTCCTGGTTACTCCTGAGGCTGAATGATATAGCATTCCGGTCCCAAACCCTCCTCTTCACAAGAGAACCTGGGTTATGGCTAATATCTGGATAATGGGGTTAGCACAAACATCTCTTGCTTTCTCTATATGTCAAGCCGCTGCTTTCATCCCTAAAGATGGTTTGTTTCCAGCACAGATCTATCAGGCCACAGCTCAGGGAGTGAAAATGGACTGTGGCAGGCCTTCAATATCATCACTATTGAGCAAAAGCATGAACTCTAGCGGAAGCTGAGCATTGAGCAGTCACTGACCCGGCCGTTTGGCTTGTTCCCTATTCAGCATGCACACAGGGCTCCACTATAGCTCGCTGGTTCCTCTGTCCAGCCTGGCGTTACTGCGACAGATTCCAGTTGGCTATATTTCCAGGAATGCCCCTGTCCCCAGGGCACTCTGGCAGCGTCCCGTAGACACTTAGCCAGAGAAACTGCAGCCTGCGTTGTAGTGCAGGAACTGTCCAGTTTAGCTATCAGCTGAAGATGAATAACGAGAGGGCTCTTGGAGTGCCTTTAATTCTGAGTGGCTTTATTGCAGGATCTTCACCCAAAGGAGAGGCAGGAATCCAAGAGGGTGAGGGGCCCTCAGACACAGCCTTAAGTGTTATCACGTACAACCAATCACCAGGGGGTCTGGGGGAGTATAGGGAAGGTCCAGAGTTACTTGGTCCTATGGGATGGGAAAGGAAAGGGGCCCAGAAGATAACAGGGAATAGAACAAAGGTTCTTGGGGGGAGGGAGGAGATGATGGACACCAGCAGTGGCTACTCTGGTTTGTCCTGGGCTAAACCATGGTTACTTCACCTTCCAGGGGTTTCCTAGCTCCTTTGAACTTTCTCCACCAGTTATCTTTCTCCTTTTCTAAGTCTTCTCCCCCTGGGGTCTCTAAGGACACATCCATGGCAGTTACATTCCACAGCGAGGTGAAGAGTTCCATCCCAGCCTACCAGCATTCTCAGCCACAGGGAGTATTTCTTGGCTTTTATCCACCAAGAAAGTTCTTTGGTTGATGTTACATCAGCTCTGGAAGGAGCAATAACATTCTGCAGGTTATTGACAAAAATAAGATGGTCAGTTCATCCCACTTGCCCTGCAGTCTCCACAGGGTGAGATTTAAACAAGTCCAGCAAGCCATTTTATCACTGGTCACTTGTTTAATTTCTTGGGGGAAAGTGGTAAAAATCCCCCAACCCTTGCTCCGATTCCACACATTTCTTCCTGGCTCCAAGACTGTTTAAGAAACCAGCTACTTACTCCAGGCTAATCTGGTTCTCTAGAACACTAGCTACTATTCTCACAGTTTTCTAGGAGGACATAAACACTGATGAAGAAGAGTTAAAGGAAAACCATAGTCTTCAACCCAGCATAGTGGGGTTTTGAGTATATGTTGTGGGGTAACCTTAGTCGGAATTTCCGGTACAGAAGGGAGGAGGTTGACCTGGAAATGATGTGCCCAAAAGGAGGTATTACAGTTTCCGCCTCCAGAACTCATAAAACCAAGAGAGAACCTGAAGAAACCCTCTTTCAGACTTGCGGTTGACTGAGAAAAGACGTCGCTCTCTCCCCTCTGTGCCGTCTGGTGAGGTCCGGCCAAGCCACGTGGCTCGGCTGTGTCAGGAGAGATGGTGCGGAGGGGGAGGGAGAATGGGGGGTTCGAGCCGCTCTTTGACCCCTCACGGCAGCTACGGGCAGGGGAGCCAGGTCTGCTCTGCTCGGCTCCGGCTGAGCCAAGAGGGGCTTCATTCTGCTGCCCCAGGCCAAGGTGACATCAGCCTTGCCGACCCAACCCCATCTGGCCGGGCCGGACCAGCTCTGCACACAGTCCAGCGCGGGAGAAAGCCTGGGCCAGCCCCTTGCAGCTTGGACGTGGCCCCGCTGGGCTGGCCCAGGCTGGCTCCGCAGTGCGGCCCGGCACGGGAGAGGGCTTGGGCTGGGCCCCTGCAACTCAGACGCGGCTTAGATGCAGAGCAGCGCAGGCGGGCTCCTCTCCCTCAGTTCGGGTGCCAGGAATGCTACACTTCAACAACGCAGGCAGAGGTCATGTGACCATCGCTTAACTAAGAGACAAATTAACCTTTTCAGTATCAAGATGGGACTTGAAAACATCCATTTTCCCCACACACAGAAAGAGAAAAGATGAAGACACCTACAAAAGGTATAACATAAAGACTCCAAGTTAATGAACGAAGCAGGGCTTATATCCAGAGAAGGAGGAGATGAGGAGTGCCTAAATTTTAAGGCTGAAAATTCTCTTGTAAAGACACGTTGATAAACTCGGCTATAATATACCCTGTAATATATGAACAATGGTCTAAAAGAGTGAAAATGGGGGGGATGTAATGTTCTAGCTACAGCCAGTGGACTAAGACTCCTGTGTAAAGATTCCTTGCCCTGGGAATAGTAGAAGACTTATGTTGCCGATAATGAGAAAAAGGGGATTTCGTTGCTGCTGTAATAGAACTATTCATCCTCAAAAGAGTACCTCAACGACCATCATATGCCCATTGTAGTAGTCCTGGGAAAACTACTAAAGTGGGAGGGACTTTCCAAAACAAGCAGATCTTTTCCTCCAGGCAGCTGCTTGTATTGAGGCTGAAAAACCATAAGGACTGTATTTTCCTATGGGAATCAACATGATAAAGCAAGAGAAAACTTCTCTCCCTACATGAACTGAGAAAAGGACTATTTCAGAGGTGGTAAACTAACTAAAAGTCGAAGTGTTGTCTTTTTGTAGAGTCAGTGGGAAAGAAATGGAGAGGTGGGGGGGGGGGGGGGAAAAAGGGTGTTCTAAACGTTTTGTTCTGATTCTTGATTTTTATTATTCCCTTTTTAAAGTCTATTAATAAACTCCCTTTATATTCCTTAAAGTCTGAACTGGCTTTGCCTACTTCTAATCCTTATTTCATAATGAAATTGAATAATTTTGATAAGTGTGCTGGTATTTAACCAAAAATCTTGAATTGGTGAACTCAAACCACTACACAAATTGGTGTTTCCACCCAGTTTCCCAAACCTCTAAACCGCAACAATATACAAGTTGCAATACTGAGAGAAAGGAGCATCACCTTCTGCATCAGAAGATGCCATCTCCTGGTAACCACCTGCCAGGTGTATGCAGGACTTCCTACCTCATCTGCAATCTCTGTTTCATCTCTTTGAAGAAAAAAAGAAAAAAAAAGGAAAGAGAATGAGAGAGGCTACAACAACCACAGAATAAGGTCATTGCACTGAAATCCATTCCAGCAGAAACCCATCCTGAGAGACCTTCTCAGACTCTTCCTGCTTCCACATGTGGCTTCAGGCAGACCTCTCTCCACTGTGTATGCCACATAGTCACTTTTCTGCCCAGGTGGCTTTTATCCTGGGATGTCCCACTGCAGCTGCTCCTTTGATATCTTCCTTTCCTGCCACTGGAGGCTTATGTGGCCCCAGCAGGGAGCAGGTCATGCAGGCTTCCACTTAAAAGCACAATGAGCCCTTTTCATCCCACTGTTCCTGCAGGATAATGTTCCTCCATTATCCTCTGATTTTTGGCACAAGTGAACATCTGGTCCTTTTCTGTGAGCAACATTTTCCAGAAAATTGAAGCAATTTCTCTTGCACTGATCTAGTGGCCAAAGGGAACAGCTGAAATGTGACATGGCAACATCCCCTGGTGAAAAGAAGTGCCTACAGGCACTAAATTTAAAGCTGCATTTTAGTTGACTGAGTTATCAGATTGTGTTTAACAGCAACAGTGATACTTGTGGTAGACAGGAGGTTTTGGAGCAGATACTGTTGTAGCAGAACAATTTGCATGTGATACTGTGTGAATGAATACAGAGTCTATATTCAGTTCTCCACCACTTAAAAGAGTGGATCAAGACTAAAAGCCATTACTATTAAGACCACTGGCTCCCAGGCTGTCTTTGGAAATGTTCGAGCAAGAGGTTCAGGATTCACCCCACACAGTATGTCTTTGCTGCTATGTTAGCCACCCAATATTTCATTATGACTTTTCCTTCTCCAATCTCTTCCTCTTCTCTTCCTATTTCATGGAATTATAGAATAGTTTGGGTCGGGAGGACCTGCAATGAGCAGGGACAGCTTCAACTAGATCAGGCCGCTGATATTTGGTAAATATAAATTAAATACCTCCACTCATACTTATCACAGCTTTCCTCCTCTATAAAGAGGAGGTTACCATGAGGTTCTTAAATACAGCAATCTGGCATTTAGTTGGAGATTAATATAGTTATTTCTGTGAACTGTTCTCCATGGGACTCCTGTAGTGCTAAGTCCTGTATGCCAAATGTTCTACTTGTAACACAGCCCATATGCATCACAAACAGAACCAAACCCATCCACTTATTAAGATCTAACCAATAATTAAATATTTAGTAGCACAGAGTTAAATTTGCCTAAATAGTATTTTGTACCTTTCCAAGAAAGATAAAGCAAAATTGAGACTTTCAGAAAATCAAGAAGTAAATATAAAGCCCTACATCTGGTAACTCATCCAGACTCCTCTTTCAACATAGGAGGAACAGATGGAACACTAGAAAAATATAGAGGCCCCAGTTCTTTATATAGTTACATCAATAAATTATATTAGCTCCCTTCAAACACCACAATGCTGTCATAAAACCAGTATCATATTGGTTGGTTTGATAAAAATCATTAATTTCAAGTAAATTTTCAATGAAAACATTCTTTGTATCAGCTGGGTAAGTACTACTAAGTTTTCCCTCTCTGTTGACCACAAACTTGATTTTACCTCTTGAATTACAAATTTGCCTAGTTGAACCCCAGCTTGCACTGACCAGCAAACTGGCTATGAAGCTTCCTTCCCTCAAAGCCATTGACTGCCATAGGAGATCCTGCCAAGCTCACATTATCTGCCTGTGTAATTACAGCTTTTCAGTTCAGTGAGGTGTGATTAGCTCAAGCTGTAACTCATTTAGTGCACTATAATTAGAGTGCACTCAGCTTCACAGTTGGTTTTGACCTAGAAAGGGTGTGTTCCTGGGGTTATTTTAACAATCTGTTGGCAGTGCTCATAGGCACTACGGAGCCTCACAAGGAAAACATCTGAAATTCAACAGGCACTTGACAGTCTTGTTAGTGGCTGCCAGTGTTAAACGTGTCTGGATATTTCTGAGCATTCTGTGTGCTGGTCTCATTCTCTCTTTACCTAACATATCAATATTATCTCTTCTTTTAGCAACAGATGCCCAGTGGGGAAAAAAAGTTTATTTATTAACTATGAGATTGTTAATTTCTGAATAGAATAATCAAAAATATAAATATGCAGTGAGTGCTGGAGTTATAAAAGGCAGTAAAAATTACAAGCTGTGCATAGGAGAAAGTCTCATTTTATGATGAGGAATTATATCTTAGTGCAATTGGGGCAGCAGATGCTTAACGCATGGCCTGAAAAAAATAAATAGTTTCCATTAAAAATCTTTCATGACAATTTGCCATTACAGATGTATATAAAAGATAAATAGTATAGTCACCTTCAAAATATTGTCCTCCATTTTTTGCATTTCTTTTAAACTTTTTATTTGAATTAATGTTGCTAGGTATCACTGCATCAGTTTAACCATGCCCATGTAGAAAAGCTGCCAATTCATTTCCATTATGGTGGTGGCCTGGTGACAAAACCTTACCTGCCAGTCACATGAAATATTCTCTCATTTTTACTGTGTTAAAAAGAGTCTTCCTGAAAATCTCTCCTCTGTCTTGCTTTCAACAGGTGTTGCTTTCACCAGTTATTTCTGGCCCTATGAATGCTGATAAACTACTTCTGCAAGATCAGAATTGCTTTTCACCTATTAAGAAGCAAGAATTGATCACATGAACTATAGAATAAAGCCAAAATTAAATTGGAAATTTCTTTGATCAGTAGGGAAGGAGAATTTTCCATTCAAAAAAACTGTGGAGGATAGGCCAATGTTTTTAAATCACACATAATTAAGCACAGTGGCTGGCAATATTGTGGCAGTTTTATATGACCTTCTCTTGGTATTTCATATCATCAGGTGGCAGAAAGGGCTGCAGAAAAGCAGCACTGGTATAAATGTGACTGAGAACAGCCTGTAGCATAATAGATAGACTGTACTATTGTTGCAGAAAACAAACTTTCCAGCTTTGATTCTATGAAAAATACCCTTGCTCTGCAAGAGATTCTGTTCCCATCAGGGAGGCATAGTGGAAGAGCTCAGAAAAGTGGCTGCCAAAGATGCAACAGGCAGATTTTTCTCAACAGCGGGTTAACTTCACTCTTTTGTGTGCAAGACTGAGATATCTGAATCGCTCTGAAGTTCTGCTGCCACTTATGCCTCACTGATCTGGTCTTTTAACCCAAAGGCCTCCAAGGCACCCCCAACCAGGGCATGAAGAAACATCCCTCCCCTCTGTATGATGAAGGTGTCCCAGCAGATTAGCAGAGCACTGCTTGTGGCAGGTGATATCTGTGTGAACCATGGATAACAAAGCCAAGTCACTGTGCTTTCTTACACAGAGAAATTGAAAGAAAACTATCAGTCAGGCCTGCTGAGGGAATCTGAAAGAGATTAAACCCAAGGACCTTCAAGAACTCCTTTTCTTTAGGCTCTGCATGCCAGTGCATGTTGTATGGCCTCCATGCTAAAGGATGCTGGTTAAAAGCAGGAGGAAGATCATGTAATCCTTCTGAAGTGACTGTTACAGATGGCAGCTGTGGGAATGGTATTCATTTACCATCCCTTATAAACACAGTGGCTACTCTTTACACATCACAAGGCTTTTCTTACACGTCCCAAATGGTTGTGTAATTCTAACAAAAGCTTCTGCTACTCTAGCCCAGGATAGTTGGGATTTGAGGAAGTTTTCCCAAGGTCTCATCTGGTTAAATGTGCATTTCATTAAAAGCCCAAGTCTGCTACTGTTTGCCATGCTGAGAGATGTTGTGGGTAGTCAGGACAAAGGAAAATTAGGCAATGGAAATTTTATATGTTGATAGACTTGATTCAAAGTAAAAATATATTAGGCCTTTCTTTTTGTCCTCTCTTCATTTTCCCCCTGTCACTTTTCTAAGACATTATTTCACAAATTCAGTTTCTACAAACAAAAAACTGGTTATAAAAGCAGTTACTCTTCATGAGACATTGCCCACCTGATTTTATTACTAGAAGTCCTGCTAAAATAAATAAATGATTGCGCAGAAAAGGAGTGTTTCCTTCCAAGCAGAGGGTAGAACATGTCATGCGCTAGTTACTAAAATAACAATGTGCACTAATAGAGATGGATTCACCAGATGGTATTTCAATGATTTTATTAACACTTTTAAAAATTATTATTATTATTTTCTAGTGGTACTTTAACTGTTACAGAGATCAAGTTAAAAAAATCAGTCTTGTGTATTAGAATTCTATAGATGTACTCTTCAAAGAAAAATTATTTAAATATGAGTTTTATCATTGTACAGGTGGGTGCACTGGAGTCAGCAGTTTTGCAAGAGTAAAATCAGCTTCTCAAATGTTTAGGACATGTCTAGGGATGTGGTTTCTGCAATTCAGTTGCTGGGGCAGCAGAGTGGGATGTATGCAACTTGATTCAAGTCTCTGTCTTGGTGTTCTCACACAGAATCACAGAAGCATCAAGGCTGGAAAATGCCTTTAATGTCATCAAGTCCAACCATCCACCCAGCACTGCCACTGTAACCACTAAACCACATCACCCAGCACCAGATCCAGACATCCCTTAAACACCTCCAGGGATTGTGACTCCAGCACCTCCCTGGGCAACCTATTCCAATGCCTGACCACCCTAACAGTAAAAATTTTTTTCTATTATCTATCATGATACTGACAGCAAAGAAGATAAGGAAAAAGAAAAGATAATACAGTCTGCCTGTTAAAGCTGGGCCAGCATCCAGCAAAGAAGATTTCCAAGGCAGGGCAACCAGAGAAAAAGAGGAAACATGAACCTTCAGCCCAGTGAAAAGAGAATTTTATTTGATTTGGAACAAGGTGGAAACTCATTTCCCACCCTGCCTTTCTCTCCTCACTAAGCTATGTGCAAGCTCTTCCTTGTCCCAAAAAATGTCAAATATCCTCTGCTGTGCCCCTCTAAAAGGCAGAGTGGGAAAGGAGGGCACCCAAAAGTCAGACTAGGTACATAAGAGAAAAAGGGAGTTCATCCTGGCATTAGGAGAGAGCTGAATTTGGGAACAACCCCTGCAGTATGCTTTCTTCATGGCTGTGTTTTCCTCAGCCCATTTTATCAGCAGACAGGCTTGTTTTCATCCCATTTCTGACTCACCACACAGGGAGAAGTTGCTAATTACCATCAATAGACTTGAGGGTCTGGCTCCAGCAATAAAGTTTTGTGGATCCAAATGAGTAAGAAGTAGCACATCAAACAGGAAATACTGTTTAGTTACTGGGGTATCAGGGGCCATTTTCATGCCCATTGGTCATCTGCCAAAAGTAACACTACATCAAGGCCCTCTTAACATACAGCAACTACTGACAGCCGCTCTTGCCCACCTGAGAGCTTCCTGGTCTGTTCTATTTACCCCACATTTCTTTTCCTTTATGTGAATATATCCATATTGCACTTATAAGGGAGGCAACAGCTTAGCACATCTGCTCTCAAGCTTATTCCTTTTTCTTTGTCACTCTTCTGAAATACATTCCAGCTCCTTACCATGCTTGAACTGACTGGAATAATGAGAAGTCTTATTCAATATCTTGGCTGTTCTCTGCCTTGTGTTTCGCTTCTTAATGAGTGGAAAGGGTCAAATTACTAGCATAAATTCACTCCAGTAGCTGCTCTGACTATCCATACTTTCAACCAGTGCTCCTTTACTTGGACCAATTACATGCTTCTAATTTGCTTTTCCTTGCCAGTGTCAGTGTCTCGGTGCCTGACAGCTTCCTACAGTTTCCACTAATATATCCCTATCCAGCAGTTCTGACCCAAATGTGCCCTCCCCTTTAGGAGAATTCAAACATCTCTATTACATTACCAGAATCATTCTCTGGCTCCTTCACCGTGCAATGTAGTCAGCCTCTTTCCTCATCACACAGGAGAGAGTGTGCCCCAAGGGACACACTCCTCTTGGTCTGCTTCCTATGGCACACTGCAGACACACATTTGCTGACTGCAGGGCTCAAAAAATTAACTTGGAAGTGTTATAAATGCATATTATAGTGTTGGCTTTTCGCAAATAATGAATGCTATGTGTATGATGTTGGTCCTTGTAGAAGTTGCTTTTGTTATAGAAATATAATCATTTTTAAATGCTTTAATGCCTGTTTGTTTTAGCTTAAATGTAGTGGCTAATGTAGCTGTGTTAAAATGTACCTAGCTGTAGAGGTTTTAGTTCGCTTATTTAGGTTTGTGGTTAAATGCCAGCACGCTTATTTAAATTTACTTGATTGCTTGTTGTGAGATGAGGACTAGGAGTAGGAAAAGTAGGTTTAAACTTTATAAAGTACAAAGAAGTTTTATTAATATATCTAAGACAAAGGGAAAAAGAAAAAAAAAAAACTTAGGAAAAACTAGAACAAACTTTCTAGACTACTCTTCTTTCTTTACTTCTCTATTTCATTCTCTCTGACAACATACAAAAGACAACACTTTGACTTCTAGTTAGTTTACTACTTCAGAAACAGCTCTTGTTCTAGTTTATTTAGGGAGAGAAGTTTCTTTTGCTTACACCATGGATTTTCTGTAAGAAAAATACAGTTTTTATGGGTCTTCTGCCTCACCATTAGCCGCCGCCCGGAGTAAAGTCTAGCTTAATGGTGGATCCCTCCTACACCAGTAGCCTTCTTACAGCCACTTGGGTGGGTTATGAACAGTTTACAGGGTACTTGTTTTAAGGATGCTCAGTTCAATTGCAGTAACAAAGAAAATCTCTTCTTCTATGCTTAGCAACACAGGTTTTCTTGACAACTCAGGTTCTCTAGCATTCTCCCCGGGATTAGGGCTCTGGGTTACAGTTTCTCTTCTCTTTTGGTTCTAGTTTCTCATTAGGCTGTACTTTTTCAACACTTACTTGTCTGTACTTAGGTATTTCAGTTCATTGGCTGCAATAAGAACTTCACATCTCCTTTTGGACTATATCTTTATATATTACAGCGAATTTACTAGCTCAGTCCCCAACCATGGTTGTTCAAAAGAGTTTTCAGCTTCACTCTTGAAGTAACTTCTCATGCACCTCCTTGTGAGTATCAGTTCTGCTTTCCTCACTGACTGTAAAGTCTCTGCGCTGCACTATGTAGGTGTCCTCACTCGTTCCTCTCTCTGCGAGGAAGGATGGGTGTCTGTGAGTTTAGTCCAGGCATGGAGAGAGTTAATCTCTGTCTCTCTCTCTCCGGCAGTGTGAGGATCACGTGCTCTTTGCCGGGCTGTTTGAACAGGTCTGAGCTGGATACCAGACGCTCTCAAGAGTCTCTCTGCCTGGCTCTGCCAAGCTGGCTCGGCCTGGTAAGGCCATCTGGACCCGGAGTGACAGGGCAGGGCCTGGCCCGAGCTAGATAGAGTTTAGCCTAGTCTTTGCTTGGCCCAGAGCCGGAGCCTAGCTCTCTTTCTCGTGTAGCTAGCACACCGGCTGAACTGTACCTGCTGAAGATTCCAGCCGTTCCTCCCCCATGCCCGGCTGCAGCGGCACAGCTGCCATAAAACCTCCCTTCCCCCCCCCCCCCATCCCTCCTTCGAAAAGAGGTGGGGGGGGGGCCTTACCAGCAAAAAAAGCAGGAGCTGCTCCTCTCTACACAGCGGTAGCAAGTCTAAAGAGAAAGAGCATCAAAAAGTCTCTACTTATATATAGTTTTTTCTTCGAAAGCAGATCACTTTTTAATTAGTTTACTTACTTATCAACCTTTAAAACTACCTGATCATTAACTCTCTCTCGCAGGAAGGAAGTTGTATTCCTTCCTGCAGCACAGATCACTTCTTAGATTTTGACCCCTCTAGCCTAACCCAAAACACTAGCTTAAAATAACTAAACCGCCTGCTTAGTGGGATAAGCATGAGTGTAACAGGCTCCTGCCCCAGTGTCGGCGAGAGGAGCAAGACGACGATCCAATGTGAATCATAAATCAAGCTCGTTTATTGTCAGACAGTGCACATACTTATACTACTTTACGTGCTCAAAATATTATTTACTTACAGAAGTTTCACACAGGATCTTTCTCTAATTAGAGCACTACATTATTATCAGAAGGCTACAATAACAGTTTCTTCTGCCAAGTTAATCTTTGGACACCTGCAGCTTGTTTTCAGCTTTCATGTCTCCCTTTCCCACAGCTGTCTTGAGAATAACCTTGAGCAGAGGCCTAACTCTTGTCTATGGGGCCTGGATTGCTCACTTATACTTTATGTGGCAGCCAGAGATGGCCATTTCCCAACATATCCCCCTTCTTTTCTTTGAGCAATCCAGGCCTGGTTTACACTTTTTTCTACTGTATTCATCAAACACTTAACTACACATGGCAATAGTACACTTATGATTATAATAATTACTAAAACTATCAATTTAATTTTTACAAATTTCACTAACCAGTCTTTAAAACTTAAGCTTGTTAACCAGTCTCTTAAAGGTGTACTTTTAAGTGTACTACTATCTGTATCTTTTTCATGATTTAACACACATACTTGCAACCTTACAATTCCTCTTTCTGTTTTAATCAGTATGAGTTTGTTTATGGCATTACCAGCCATTTGTCATAGGTAGCGCAGTAAGAAACACACATAACTAGACATAAGAATACTTCTAATACTATGTGCTAAACATTCTAAGGTGATCTTGTGATTTTTTCATTACCCAATAGTTCAGCAAATTAGTCTCAATTGCTTCGTCTCTGAAGGCTGTCAATCAGAGTAATACCTAACTGAATTCTGGAATACTATGCTAACATCCAGGGTCTGCAACAGCTGCCTTGTTTCAGTGAAGACATGGAAAACCCTTCCGGATAGGGTCTCCAAGTCCACCCCAAAAAGGATCCAGCTGATATAAATTCCAATTATTAAGTCAAACCCGACTTAAGTACGATTTGGATGCAGAAACACCTGGGTCTGCTGGTAGATGTCTGACCAGGGAGAGTCGAGGCTTGGCCAGGGCCAGGACTCCAACTGGAGGGTTTTCCCTAACACAGATCTTATGAGAAAACTGTTAGAAACAACAACTAAGAAGGTTACTTAAATCTGAGCAAATAATAGAGACAGTTACACAAACATAACACAGGTTGCGCAGACTGTAAAGTAACAGACTTTACCAAATACTTTTGACTAAAAAGACCATGGTACCAAGAACATGATAATTAAAAGATTGCATATGCATGAGTTTACGTACGTAATCTTAACAGAACCTAATCCTTGCTATAACACACATGGCTATGCATAGTTTTAGTTAACTCTTATAGAACCTAGTTGTAATACTTAACTGTAACAGAACTTAATAAATCTAATAGCATTTAAACTTTACGAACATATTTATAAGTATTAATACACCAGGGGTGATTGCTTGGGATATGTTTGAAAACAGTGTTGCAAGTTGCAAGCACACAGATCCATCTTTTCTTTGCTCCATCTTCTCCAGGATCACTGTACTTCCAAGCTCAGCTGTAGGTATAAAACTCAAACACTCATTGAAACAAAGTAAAACAGGAAAAACAGTAAGAACAGATTACAATTCCAGTTATTAATTTCTATCTAGCAAGATAATTCCCATCATTAATTAACAAACAATACAAAGGTATACATTTCCGGACAAATTCTGCTACTCAGAGTTACCACTCTAAAACATGCAGGATTTTGCAGAATGAAAAAATCAAGACAGAAATATTTGAAATCTTATTCCAATACTATCACCATAAGAAACAAACTGCCCAGTTTTGCTCTAACAAGCAATCTCCTTGTCTCAGTTTTACATTATAATTCTTGATAAAAGATACACCACTTAACTTTAACTCTCAAGAGTCTTTCAAGGAAAATCTAACTTAAACATTTCTTAATATGTAGTCTGCAAGTTTGCACATGTTATTTATTCAAATGTTTCTTCTAGCTTATTAATCAGTTTACATTTCGCCCAAACTTCCTTATTCTGCTCGGCCTCGGCTGCGCTTTGGCACTGGCCTGTTAGGTGTACAATTCTGCTGCGTCCCCTCTGGATCAGTTCTGCCACGTTTTCAATCCTTTGTTTTTGCTGAATTGTTGCTGTGGGCTGGATGCTTGTAAACAGTCACTCCAGCACTCTCACTCTCTCCGTCCTCCCTTTCTCCCCCTTTTTCTTTTTGCACTGACTAAGTGCAAGTCTTGTAGCAACCTAGATTTCCCAGATTTCTTCTTGTTAACACAAATTCCACCAGTAAAATCAGCAGCAAGTATACGAGACAATATGAACAGTCTTTGATACTTGCAGAAAAACGACCTATTAAAAGTGCACCCAGGGGTTGACTCAGGAGCACCGGCGGTCGAGGGCGCAGGCGCAGAGAGTGCTGGGCCGGTACTGTTGGAGCACGGCGGGCGGCCGCGCTCTCCTTCCCGTTTTCCGGTGCCAGCAAGCGAGCTGCGCGCGGTCCCGGTGGCTAGGGAAAACTGTTGTTACTTAGTCGATGCTGGGAAAAGAGGTTCCTCGCTGCCCGCCCGGCGCACAGAAAAACCGTGGCTGTTGCCGCGCCGTGTCACCACCGCTGCCAGCTCCACAGCCTCCCACCCCCGGCGCACTGAGATGCCGCCGGAGCCGAGGGCAGGGGTCGCCGGGCAGGGGTCACCGGGCAGGAGCCGCCGCTTACTGCAGCGGCCGCGGGGAGAAATCCGAAACCGCTGCGAGGAGAAATCCGAAACTGCTGCGGGGGCGGGCAGACACCTTTCCCTGGAACTCTGGAAGCAGTGTTCTAGGAGATGCATCTGCAGCTAAAGAAGAAAAAAGGAGAGGTCCTGAAAGTTCTCAACGACTTTGAGGAGCAGTAACTTCCTCGGATTCAGATAGAGATGAATAAACAGAAAAGCGAGAAGGATTCAGTCAGCCATGATGGTCAGGAGCTGGAGGCTCTATTCTCTGATGTCCAGCCACTGTTCCCAGGCAGCAATTTGCTCCTTCTGGCCATCTCCCCCCAATTCTGGGGGATGTGGCATGGGGGGGGCGCCGTTGGAGGCTCGCGGCTCGAGCTCTCTAACTTTTTAAACATGTAGAAATTTTTCCAGTACATCACTTTCATCACTTTTCTGTCCCTTTTTCCCTGATGGATTGTAGAAGCGAGTCCGATTGCAAAGCTGTTTTCACAGTCTCGGGGGCGGCTGTCCGGTTATCACTGAACATGTCTCACAGCGCCCTTTTTAATTGTCTCTCAGCCGGGTATTTGAAAGGCCACTCTCGCTCTCAGGGTTAATCTACAGTCTCAAGTCCATTTTAGGAGATTCCGCATAGCGGAATTATCACAGTTCAATTCTCTCACAGAGATGATAAGTTAGAAGAGGTCCTGGACTGTCAGCTGTCCTTCATCTATCTCCATCCCTTCCGTCCTCTTCCCGGACCCTGAAGCACCGAGGTTCTCTGCCTAGGCGCGACCCTCCCGCCTCTGCGCTAAGGGCCTGCGTCTGGCAGGGGCTATCATTTCACCTCTTTTGTCTCCCATGGCGGTGACTATTTCTGCTATAAATGTCTGCATTCCCACCGGCACTCGGCTCATCTTTTTTAACATGACCTGAATGGAGGTGTCTGCGGGCAGCGTCTGCTGATTACAATTTTCTAAAACACACTGGCGTAACAGTGCCCCTTGCCTCCACTGCGGCACCCCAGCTGTGATAGCCGCGGATACCCTATCATCCTGCAGGGACTCAAAGAGCACTGGAAACGCCGCTTCTCCTCGGCTTAAAGTTCTAACGTCCTGAGCTAGTTTTTCATCGCCCTCTTCCAAAGCTTTCTGTTCTACCTTCGCCCAGCTAATTCTGTGTCTCCCTTCCCCCGCGCGAAACGGAGCAGCGCCCCCGCCTCCACCTCCACCCAGCGAGGGGGGGGGCACGAGTGGCGGCTGGCGCGCCGGCGGCTGCTCCTGCCGAGAAGGGACACTGCTTCCTCGCACCGGGCGAGAAGGCATAGAATCGCCCGGGGTGGGGGGCAAAGCCGGCTGATCTTCCTCCTGGGGTTCGGCCGGTGCACAGGGGAGGGGCGGACACCCCTCCTCCGGCTGCGGCGGCGCGGACGCCGCGGCGGCCGCTTGCTCCGTGCGCGCCGCGGCGGCCGCTTGCTCCGCGGAAGGAGCGCCCGCCTCCGGGGCCGCGCCGCGATCGGGCGGCGACCCGTGCACCCCCAGAACCACACACTTCCCTACGGCCGGCAAGCTAGGCGTTTCGTTCCCAATGCCGAGCATTCCCGGGATAGGGTGCTCCCCTCCCGGGGTCCCCCCGCTCCCTTCAGTGACCCCTTCTAACTTTTCCATGGCGACGGCAGCAACTTTTTTCTCAGTCTGGTACCTCTGTAAACAGGTCGTTACCTCCCTCCAGGGCTTCCCAAGTTTCGCGCATGCTTTGTTGCTGTCTAGAATTCCCTCAAACAACTGATCCCCATATTTCCGCCATTCAGGCAGGTCAAAGATCGTATTAGGGTCCCTGAAGCAACCCTTTTCTACTCCTAACGTAACTAATCCTGTCACCTGTTTTAAGGTGTCTTTGCTAACTCCCCGCTTTTCCAAAAAGCGTGTTAACAAATCTACAGCTACCTGCGAATCCATATCCGTCCAGCTGGTTAACCTCTCCAGGCTGATCGCAGTGGCCTCCGCGTCCCTCCGCGCCGGCCCCTCCGCGTCTTTCCGCGCCGCGTCTATGCGCCGATCGCGATCGCCACGCAGCCTTTCCGAGTATAGCCTTTCTCGGGCGGCGGACCCCCCTCCGAGGTCCAAGCGATCGGATCCCCCCTTCGCCGCGCAAAGGGTATAGATCTTCGCTCCCCGGTCGCTGCTACCGGTGCTTTCCCGATCCCGCCGGTCCGGTCCCGCGCGTCTTCGTCCCGCACGTCGGGGTCACCATTTGTCGGCGAGAGGAGCAAGACGACGATCCAATGTGAATCATAAATCAAGCTCGTTTATTGTCAGACAGTGCACATACTTATACTACTTTACGTGCTCAAAATATTATTTACTTACAGAAGTTTCACACAGGATCTTTCTCTAATTAGAGCACTACATTATTATCAGAAGGCTACAATAACAGTTTCTTCTGCCAAGTTAATCTTTGGACACCTGCAGCTTGTTTTCAGCTTTCATGTCTCCCTTTCCCACAGCTGTCTTGAGAATAACCTTGAGCAGAGGCCTAACTCTTGTCTATGGGGCCTGGATTGCTCACTTTTACTTTATGTTTGTGCAGCCAGAGATGGCCATTTCCCAACACCCCAGGATATCTCTATCGACAAGGAACCATCTGACAGGATATCCCTATTGACAAATAACTGTCTGACTGGACATCCCTATCGACAATAACCATCTGCTGGACACCAATGGACAAAAGAAGATATTGGAGTCTCCAAAGAAACTGCGCATGCTCTAAAAAGGCGGACCCAAGGAGGAGCCATGCTAACGAGTACCTGGAAAATGTAAAATAGTTCGGAGAAAAGTTTGAATATGTATATTTGTCTATGAATATGTAACAGGCTGATGCAATAAGAAAAGTATATAAACAGAGTTTTTCACCATGTCAGATGTGCTCTTGGCTCCGTGCCAAGAGTTCCCAACATCACCTGGACGTTGTAACCTTTTACCTTATACCTTGTCCCTTATTGTCCTTTTATTAAACCTTTAAATTTTAACAGCAGACTGGACCTCGTTTTTAACAGAAGTATAATGAGAGCATTGGAGGTGATAATTCTACCCACCCCCTTCCCAAACTGAGAATCACACATGTAAGGCAAATAAAAGAATGAAAAGTACAGGTCCTTTTGTTAGACTACAGTTTGAAGTGTCTTCTAATTTGACTCTCACTCTCTAAATCCTTGATCTGTCTATGGAAACACAGAAAAAATCAGAAAAGGTTAAAGTTACTGCGAGAGACACTTTTGTAGGTGTTGAAGTTTGGATTTAGTTTTTTCCTTAGGAATTTTTCTCCCGTGAGTTGCTAAGAGACTAATGACTGAGCCTAATAGCTGAGTACTTAAGAGAACAAAGCACAAGGCTAGAGCCTTTGTCCTTGGCAGGGTGCGGCAGAATTGCCCTAATGGAAGCAGGGCTTGAAAACGCGAGATTTTGGAGACTGAAAAGGCAAGGGCGGGGGGGAGGTCGCTCTCTTGCTCGGGACCCCCGGAGCTGGATGGTTGGAGCTGCTGCCTGCTGAACCCACGGCCCCTGAGAAGCCAGCACGGAGCTGCCAGTCTGTCTGCTGTGAGTCTTCTCCTCTCTGCCCCATCGGGAGCTGCCTGCCACCAGACTGTCACTCCCCCGCTCCTCCACGCCGCTCCGAGTTTTTCACTACATTCTAGCGGGGCTCCCCCTGCACGTCGGGACCTCTTACTGTCCCAGCTCCCTGTGTCCGGGGATCCTGCTGCGGCTCAGACACCAGCCTCCCCCCAAGGGTCTGTGAAACAAAGGCTCTTCTCCATCCCTCCCTGCCTTGGGCAGCCGCCATTGCCGTGTGCTACCTGAGCTCACGCCAGAGCGTCCCCTGCAGCCACCAGGGAATCATCACACGCAGAGCGCCCCCTGCAGCCACGGGGGAATCATCACACCCAGAGCGCCCCCTGCAGCCACCAGAGAATCATCACACCCAGAGCGCCCCCTGCAGGCTGTGACTGGAACTGCACCAAAGAGAAAGGTGCCTGAAGCCAAGCAGGCTACCACTGGGTTTCTGGTTCTGTTTGTTGGTTAACACCATAGCTGTTGTTATTTGTTAGCTTTGTTTTAGATATTAGTAAAGAACTGTTATTCCTATTCCCCTATCTTTGCCTGAGAGCCTCTTGATTTCAAATTTATAATAATTCAGAGGGAGAGGGGTTACAGTTTTCCATTCCAAGGGAGGCTCCTGCCTTCCTTAACAGACACCTGTCTTTCAAACCAGGACAGTACGTCATAATTAATTTTTTTCATTGATTTTCTGTACTTACATTACACTTGCTTGTGCATGTCAGTTTTACTTGTGTGTCCGTAAGTTGAACATGCATTGCACCTTATCTCTGTCAGGAGGGTAGCAGCTATCCATCAGTGTCACATTTGTTTATTACCTACCCAAGCTTGTGCCCTATGGAGGTGTCCTTTTGAAAGACGTGGACTTTCTTTACTGACTACTTCTTGCAGACAATTGCTTGTTTAAAAATAATTGTTCTTTTCAGGGATGCATGCCTCTTGCTTACTTTTCTAAGGTATTCCCTTTTTGGTATGCCCTGGAGACCTATGGAGGTACATCAGGAAATTTGCATAAGCAGATCTGAAAAGAGACCAAGGGGATCTCTCTGTTTAGAAAGCAGCATAACATCATCCAGTGGGTTGTGTTGATTTAAACTGGTTTCTGTGGTGTTAGGTCCATGGTAGATGCAATAACTGATGCAAGACGTTTAGTGCCAAGTGAAAATATACAGTCGTAACAAAAAACAAATGAATAAGCATTTTTAAAATAAAAACAACAACAACAACAGCATTTTCACATAGTTCTACAATCTGAAATGAGATTTTGATTACAGGATGATGGGCTATAGAGGGATGACTAGGGTTATTAAAAATACAGCTTCCTTTACTCAAGTAATTTGGTATTGGCTTCCAGTCAAGGAGAAAATATTAGTAGAAGGTGATGCTGCAAAAGCATAACAAACCTGGATATGTCATTTTTTAAAGTCTATAAAGGTTATTCAGGGATCTTCTGAGAACATTACATTGCTCTTTATTGAACTGGATAACACACACAAATTCTACTCCCATCTGTACCAGACACCCAGAGATTAATATAGGATTGCAATGTTACAGTTGTCATTGTAAAGCCTTTGCCCCAAAGATAAAAGAGCTTCAGAGTCATTAGTGAATGAGAGCATACAGTATTCCACCGAAACAAGCTTTGTAGAGATGAAACACAGGAGCAGCAGCAAAAAGGACTCACAGAGTTTCCACTTGCTTTGAAAGGTGTGGTGGAGCTGTGTGTCCATTTGTGGTTTCTCACAGAGGCTTTTATCAACAGCAACCAAAACATGATGGCTGCCGAAGGAGATGCTGTACACAACAGGAACAGGAAACCTCACCCCATTTGGGGCTGTGTGGAGAGCTCTATCCATCCCTGTTTTTCTCAATCCCAGGCTCCTTAAGTCCTGAAGGAGACATTTGTGGCCTAAGAGTTGGGCCTGGCACAAGGAATGAAGTCTCACTCCTGATGCCCAGAAGCAGTGCAGAAAAGCAATCCTACACAGAAGTTAACCATATAAACAGTATCTTTTTGGCAAGTCAGTAGCAAAACTAGAAACAGAATCTAAGTTTTCTTCCACTTTTCTTCTACATAGGCACAATTAATTTAGATGTTCACTGCAAAGGAAACATATATTTGAGAATGCCAAGGCTTTCTTCAGTACTGCTCTGTCTCTGGTGGAGTCAATGGATGGGCAGCAGGGATGAAATTTCTCTTGATCTAATTCACGGTGCAAGACAGTGCCTAATTAGACAGCTATTTGCTAAGCAATCCATTTTCACTTCTCTCTTTGTTCTTCTTTTACACTCCTCTTCAATTTCTGCAGTTAATCCTGTTTAGTCTTTCTGCAGGAGCTTTACAGAGGAAAAATAATGACGTTATCAGTATCCTGTTAATTAAACTCCCTTCCTTTATTAATTGTGCCAGGAACACTCAGAAGTGAAGGCAGAATTTTTATGATTTTGTTGATGATTGAACATTACCAGTTCCTCTAAACTGTCAACAGTATAAAAGAAATCCCAGGCATAACAGTGCTCCAACAATTAGTGTAGGAATCTGGAGCACAAACTCTTCTAGAAAGAACAGTTGTATGAGACACATATGTGGTAAAGTCTTGTAGGTATGTAGGAAGTTGCTGTTTCTGGTTTTAAAACTGGTCTGTAAAGCTTCACAACAGCTCTTGTCATCTTCATGTTTATTTTGTTTATCCATCATAAAATATGATGGATAAACATATTTTAAGTTACTTTTCTTTTCCCTCTGCCCCCTCAGTATTCAAATGTTTCAAGCAATATCTTTGCAGGTCTATTTTATTGCTAGTTCCTCTTCTTTTTCTTGTCTCCTCTACTTCCTAATTTCCATTACAAGTTAATTATTGTGAATCTTGTTTCCATCTCATTTAGAAATAGACTGTTGGTCTTTCATGCTTTCACAATGTGGTTTCTTTTCCTTAGGAGAAACTAATTTTTCTTGCATCCCAGACTCTTTTCTCAAAGTACATGAAACAGTCAAACCCCTTATCCAGTTTTATACAGGTTCTAGCATTTGTCCTCTTCCAAAAACTCCCTTCTCCAGTCTTCTTTCTAGGCACCTTGCCCCTTTTCACCACTCTACTCCATCTCCCCATCACTCCCTGCTGTACTCCAGTTCTTGTCCTGTTGCTGCCAGGACTGATGCAGTAGAAAGAGCACTGAAAATCCCAAATAGGTTGACTCTTTGCTCTCAGCTGTTTTATCAAGGACTACAAAGTCTTCATCAGCCAGAAGCAGCATCTGCAGGGCTCTTACTTGCTATGTCTCAGCTTGGGCAAGAACTGTGCTTACTGCAGAGCAGATTTCTCAGGAAAATGGGTACCAAACTCTGACAAGTCTTTCTGGAGTTCACATTAACTGAGCTACCAGAGTGCTTTATAACCTTTTCAAAAACGGTCTATTGTCAGGAGACAAGAAAATAGCAAATATCTGACATGGGGCCATTCCCCTGCCAAATATTGACTTCCATCTCTAAATCAGGAAGGCAGCAGAGAACTTGTTTTCATATGGAGAAGCACTGACTCATGCCAGGGAGTCAAGTGAGGCTGCCAGGATGGGGAAACTTCTGTGTGATCAGCAAGGTGGCAGCAAAAGAGTCTCCATGCCTTGCTGGTACTGGTAGCTGCTCTTTTAAAGTTCAGCTGAATGAAAGGGTTCCTTCCAGTGAAGTACTTCCTGTGAGAGACTGAAATGTTAGTGGTTAATGACTCAAAGCAATCAGCCATTTTTGGAGGCTGCAGGGTGCTTTGCTGGGGCCGGGTTTGCATCCCCTAGCCAAGGGCAAGCAGGATCTATCAACAAGAACCTGAGCTACCCTCACCTTCAGGGGCTGGTCATAACATCTCCTAACCTGGATGTTCACATTACTCAAAAGAGTCTCTGGAGATCACCATGAAGATTATTACCCAACATGACAGTGAATCAAATTATGTTGGCAACATTCATTGCTGCATCACTACAGCACAAGATTCACAATACCTCCCTACCAAACCACTTTCGGTTCTGCTCTCTTAAGAGTTTTGCTCTGTTCTTCTCTCTTCTTGCTTTTTCACCTTTTTGGCTCCTGGAACTGCAGATGGGTGTCTCCCTGTCCATTTAGCTCTTCCCTTCCTATAATTAGATTTACTCAGCCTCTCAGACTCACTCACAAAGAATCTTTCTCCTTCAGAGATATTGTTCCTGATGCCATCCCATCATTTCAACACAATCACATAATATCCCAATTCCTGCAGTCATTTAAAGATAAAAGTAGCATTAGGAAATAACTGTTTGGCTGTTTATTGATGCACCATAGTACCTAGGGAAAAATAAGAATGAGTACTCCAATTCTGCTTTCTGTGGATCACCAATAATTTCTCTATGAAACATGGATATGTGAATGTAGCTATAGCAGGGAGGCCAGTGTGAAAAGGAAGTATGGAGACATTCTCCAGTTTTGCTCCCACTTGGCTGATATAGAACTTAGGAGGTGAAGCACCAAGGAAAGGAGAGCCTGTATGGAAACCATGAACTACCAAAGTGCACACACAGCTGAAAGACTAATAAATTCTAGGACTCTGTCCCAGGCCTGAGGTAAGATCACTAAACCAACAGATATTATTTCTTTTTTTTTGGGGGGTATTATGCCCAAGTCACTCCCTCTACTAGCTCTGAGAGCTTCTTCCCATCTCCAATATTATCCCATCCCTCAAAGCACAAGAAACTATCTGCCTCCATTCTCCACTTCTTCTGCACCATGCAGAGAGGTCAGGCTGCGCTTGTGGCTTCAGTTTCAGCAACTGAGGGGATAACTGTCTGTCCTGGGTTAGGCCAGAGGGGTCAAAATCTAGGAAGTGATCTGTGCTGCAGGAAGGAATACAACTTCCTTCCTGCGAGAGAGAGCCAATAATCAGGTAGTTTTAAGGATTGATAGGTAGGTAAACCAATTAAAAAAAGTGATCCGCCTTCGAAGAAAAAAACATATATAAGCAGAGACTCTCTGACGCTCTTCCTCTTTGGACCTGCTGCTGCTGTGTGGGGAGGAGCAGCTCCTGCTTCTCTCGCTGGTAAGGCCCCCCCCACCTCCTTCCGAAGGAGGGATGGGGGAGGGGGGGGAAGGGTGGTTTTACGGCAGCCGTGCCGCTGCAGCCGGGCATGGGGGAGGAACGGCTGGAATCTTCAGCAGATACAGCTCAGCCGGTGTGCCAGCTACACGAGAGGGAGAGCCAGGCCCCTGCTCCGGGCCAGGCAAGGACCAGGCCGGACTCCATCCAGCTCGGGCCAGGCCCTGCCCTGTCACCCCGGGCCCAGATGGTCGTACCAGGCCGAGCCAGCTTGGCAGAGCCAAGCAGAGAGACTCTTGAGAGCGTCTGGCAACCAGCTCGGGCCTGTTCAAACAGCCCGGCAGGGACCACGTGATCATCACACTGCCAGAGAGAGAGAGACAGAGATTAACTCCCTCCATGGCTAGACTAAACTCACAGACACCCATCCTTCCTCGCAGAGAGAGGAACGAGTGAAGACACCTACATAGTGCAGCGCAGAGACTTTACAGTCAGTGAGGAAAGCAGAACTGATACTCACAAGGAGGTGCATGAGAAGTTGCTTCAAAAGTGAAGATGAAAACTCTTTTAGAGAACCATGGTTGAGGACTGAGCTAATAAATTCTCTGTAATATATGAAGATATAGTCCAAAGGGGGATGTGAAGTTCTTATTGCAGCCAATGAACTGAAATACCTAAGTACAGACAAGTAAGTGTTGAAAAAGTACAGCCTGATGAGAAACTAGAACCAAGAGAGAGGAGAGGCTGTGACTCAGAGCCCTGGTCCCGGGGAGAATGCTAGAGAACCTGAGTTGTCAAGAGAACCTGTGTTGCTAAGCACAGAAGAAGGATTTTCTTTGTTGCTGCAATTGAACTGGGCATCCTTAAAACAGGTACCCTGTGGACTGTTCATAACCCACCAAGTGCTGTGGGAAGGCTACTGGTGTGGGAGAGATCCACCATTAAGCTGGACTTTGCTCCGGGCAGCGGCTAATGGTGAGGCAGAAGACCCATAAAAACTGTATTTTTCTTACAGAAGATCCATGGTGTAAGCAAAAGAAACTTCTCTCCCTAAATGAACTGGAACAAGAGCTGTTTCTGAAGTGGTAAACTGACTGGAAGTTGAAGTATTGTCTTTTGTATGTTGTCAGGGAGAATGAAATGGAGAGGTGGGGAAGGAGGGGTGGTCTGGGGAGTTTGTTCTGGTTTTTCTTGAGGTTTTTTTTTTTTTTTTTCCCTTTGTCTTAGATATATTAATAAAACTTCTTTGTACTTTATAAAGTTTGAGCCTGCTTTGCCTACTCCTAATCCTTATCTCACAACAAGCAATCAAGTAAATTTAGGTAAGTGTGCTGGCATTTAGCCACAAACCTGAATAGGCAAACTGAAACCACTACATTCAATGGTGTTTCCGCCCGGATTTCGAACCAAATAATGAGCAAATTGATGAGAGTTTGAGATAAGGATTGATTAAGAGAAATAATAGGCAAAGCATGTATTAGATTATAAGATAAAGTAAATGATAGTAAAAACTGTGTATTGTAGTAGTCATGTAAAGTCTAGAAGTAGAGGTTTGAGTAAGAAGCTTTCTGTTTAGCTTAGTAGTTTTTCGTATTCTAAGTAAAGATTGTATGATTAATGTAATTTTGATAATAAGTCTTATATATGGTTTTTCCCGAAGGCGAGAGGTAGAATGTCCTGGGTTAGGCCAGAGGGGTCAAAATCTAGGAAGTGATCTGTGCTGCAGGAAGGAATACAACTTCCTTCCTGCGAGAGAGAGCCAATAATCAGGTAGTTTTAAGGATTGATAGGTAGGTAAACCAATTAAAAAAAGTGATCCGCCTTTGAGGAAAAAACCATATATAAGCAGAGACTCTCTGACGCTCTTCCTCTTTAGACCTGCTGCTGCTGTGTAGAGAGGAGCAGCTCCTGCTTCTCTCGCTGGTAAGGCCCCCCCCACCTCCTTCCGAAGGAGGGATGGGGGGTGGGGGGAAGGGAGGTTTTACGGCAGTCGTGCCGCTGCAGCCGGGCATGGGGGAGGAACGGCTGGAATCTTCAGCAGATACAGCTCAGCCGGTGTGCTAGCTACACAAGAGGGAGAGCCAGGCCCCTGCTCCGGGCCAGGCAAGGACCAGGCCGGACTCCATCCAGCTCGGGCCAGGCCCTGCCCTGTCACCCCGGGCCCAGATGGCCCTACCAGGCCGAGCCAGCTTGGCAGAGCCAAGCAGAGACTCTTGAGAGCGTCTGGCATCCAGCTCGGACCTGTTCAAGCAGCCCGGCAAAGAGCACGTGATCTTTACACTGCCAGAGAGAGAGAGAGACAGAGATTAACTCTCTCCATGCCTAGACTAAACTCACAGACACCCATCCTTCCTCGCAGAGAGAGGAACGAGTGAAGACATCTACATAGTGCAGCGCAGAGACTTTACAGTCAGTGAGGAAAGCAGAACTGATACTCAAAAGGGGGTGCATGGGAAGTTGCTTCAAGAGTGAAGCTGAAAACTCTTTTGGAGAACCATGGTTGAGGACTGAGCTAATAAATTCTCTGTAATATATGAAGATATAGTCCAAAGGGGGATGTGAAGTTCTTATTGCAGCCAATGAACTGAAATACCTAAGTACAGACAAGTAAGTGTTGCAGATAGTTATGCCCAGAAGACACATCAAATTCACCTTCACCCTTCCTCCTTCTCCTTATTCCCAGGTCTCAGGGCAGTAAATTGATTTTGATTTGCTGCCTTAGCTGGTCTGACCAACAAGTACAGCAAAATGGAATCAAGGCTCTGCCCTCTGCCTGGCTATCCATGGTGAGGGATAATATTAACAGCCCTGAACATTCAAGTGTCAGGCCCCAGTAGCACTCTGAAGGTTGTAGGTGAGCTTCTCAATTCCCAGGACTAGTACATGTCTTTGACCACAGTCTGATTCTGAGTCTAACCCTCATCTGCAGGCCTCTGAAGCTGTTAATTCCTGATGCTTGCCTGCCAGCTCCCAGCAGCACCAGCACACAACAGAAGGCCCCAAATGTCGCTCTTCCTGTCAGTTAGAGCAGGAAAATCTTCTGGGGCATATTAGTAATGCTGATAGGTGGGAAGGCAACAGATGGAAAATAGGCTTAAAAGCTCTGGGGACATTCATGATGCTCCAGGGACTGCAGATGGCTGGGAATGAACACAGTAAAAGCTGCAGCAACATTATTCAGGGTCTCTTACCATCCTAGAGCCGAAGGAGCGATTTGGCCACCTTGTAAACAATGCCCGTGACAGATGGTTGAATCTATTCAGGGGTTGCTAATAGAAGTATTATGGCAAACCTTGAATTCTGCTAATCCACAAATTCTAAACCTGCACAAAAGGTACACGGTAAGTGTGGGGAAAATGATGGGACATCACGCCAGATCAATATGATCGAAAGTGAAGCCGTTTATTGTCCAACAGTGAGCATACTTATACTTTACAGCATGCAAAAAATAAAACTACGTGATAAGTTTTTCTTCTACCATACACGCAGTGTTTGTTCTCATACAGAAGTTTCACATGGGACTTTTCTCTAATGAGAGCACTAAGTTAGTATCAGAAGGCTACAATAACAGTTTCTTCTGCCAAGTTAATCTTTAGACACCTGCAGCTTGTTTTTGCCTTTCATGTCTCCCTTTCCCACAGCTGTCTTATGAGTAACCTTGAGCAGAGGCCTAGCTCTCATCTAAGGGGCCTGGATTGCTCACTTATACTTTATGTCCATGCAGCTGGAGATAGTTATTCTCCACAAATCCCCCTTCTTTTCTTTGAGCAATCCAGACCTGGTTTGCACTTTTTTTTTTCTATTGCGTTTATCAAACACTTAACTACACACCGTAATACTACAGCTATGATTATAATAACCACTAAAACTATCAGTCCCATCCTTACAACTTCTATTAACCATCCCTTAATACCCAGACTTACTAACCAGTCTCCCAAAGGTGATTCTACTATCTTAATCTTCTTCATGTTTTCCCTCAATTGTTGTAAATGAGCATGAATTGATTGAGAGTGGTCAGATAGATTCATACAGCACATTCCTTCAAATTCTTTGCAACCATGGCCCTGAGCCAGCAATAAAAAGTCTATTGCGGCTGTGTTTTGCAGCACTGCCTGTCTAACACCTGCAACAGCTCTGAAATTATGCTTGACGTTAGGTTTAGCTGTTTAGCTGCCCAACAAGCTAGATGGTTTAGTTCTCACAGTGCATTTCCACCTGCAGCTCCTGGCACAAACAGTGACAACAATACTCGGGCTACTTTCCCTTGTAATTCCACCTTATCTTTACAATTAGGGTCTAATTGGTCTATTGATCGTTTTGTTCTAGCTCTGTTTGCCTTTTGTAATACATCGGCTATTGAGGGGGCAAAAAGAGTGAGTTTGCTAATATAACAAGGTCCTCCGTAAACCCTTACAGGAATTCCTTGTCATGTCTGGTCTCTACAAATTAAAAAGTACCCTGGGGGAAATTCTTTGGCTGTATCATTGTTCCAAATAGCAAATTTGCTGCCTCTTGTTTTTGCTGTTAAACTGCCCTTACAATAATCATTCTTATTTTGATACATTAACCACTTAGAGGCGCTTGACACATTAGTCCAAAACGTCCAATTATGCTGTTTATGAAATTCAATTCCCATAAAGCTTGGTCTTCCATTATAAAGACAGAGACTACTACATATTACACTATTATCCTAAGACTACTTCTGTGACTCTTACTATGACTACTGTCTTATGGCTACTACCTTCTACTATGTAGTGAAAATTCCCTTTATACCATCTCAAACACAGGATGTGCCATCATATAAACAGAAAAGATAAACAATACCCTATAAGGTCACAAACTACAATACTCATAACACACATAGTGTAACCCTATTATTCCCCCCTTTGTTTTAATTCACGTCAGTTTGTCTATGGCATTGCTAGCCATCTGTCACAGGTAGTGCAGTAAGTAAGAAATACTCATTACTAGATGTAAGAATACTCCTAACACCCATGTGCTAAACATTCTAAGTGATCTATGTTATCTTGTGATTTTTCATTACTCAACAGTTCAGCAAATAAGTCTCAATTGCCTTGCCTCTTGATGCCTGAAGGATTTTTCTGCTTTTTTCCTGAATACTTCTTACACTGTTCCCTATATTCACAAGTATTAGCATGCATACTTGTGATGCTTTAGGTGACAATTTAGCCCGGTTTCATGGTGTTTAGTAGGCCGGTAGACTAAACACCCCTGAAACTACGTAGAGTTAGAAGACCAAACACTGTTTTCGTGGGCCCTCAAGGTCTCCTGGTAGGACAGATTTTGTAAACTAGAAGTTAGCCCACCCCAGCCCCTTATTGGGCCCTCCTGGTAGATATGCTAATATGTAGAGTCTTTAATTGTATACTCGATTGGGGGGACGGGGCTTTTGTGATGCGTTCTACCTGGACGGCAGAAGCCATCAAATGGGATCCTATTAAAATACCGAGGTAAACGACCTCAAACCCTCTAACCGTGTCTGAGCCTTTATTTCCTAAGACCAGAAAAAGGCATCAGTCATTGGCACCCCAGATGGGACTATAGAGATCCCGAAAACTTGCAGTTTTTGGCTGAGAATATCTCGCCTAGCTCCTTTGCCGGCACCCTACGGGGCTCAGGCTGCAGTCCAAGAATGTGACCGGGCTCTAGGACCCAGCGCCTGAAAGCACGGAAGAGGTGAGTGGAAGTGGGGGAGACGTGTTTCGGTATTGTGCTAGCACCAGGAGGGAGGTTGGGAGGTTGGGCAGGGGGGGTCAGAGAGACCCCTAAAAGGGGGGGGGGGAAATTAACCCCCTTCCTGCAAAATCGTGGTAAGGGGAGGACGCTCTCCGGTTAAACCATGGGAGGTTGGTGGGTGGGACCCCAACTGCAAGGCGGTTCAGTGGTTTAAGGTGCTGATCAGAAAACTGCAAAGCCGGGAGTCGCGGGTTCGAGTCTCAGTTGAGAAAACTTTAAGAAGTTTTCTCGTGGGTGCAGTTTTGCTGTTTAAAGCTCGTTTCTAAGCTGTTACCACTAGTTAGTGATTGTAGTTTGCAGGCTAGGCAAGTCACCGGGGCGAGACGGTTTTTTTCTGGCCGATTTCTCTGTTTATAAGTAAAATGGGGTGTAGTTTTTCTGAGGATGTACAAGTCCCCAGAGAATCTCCGTTAGATCTGGTATTGAAAAACTGGCGATATTTAACTGGAAAGAGGACCCCCCTGGACACACAGGAGCTGATAAAACTCTGTACATGGGTCTGGATGATGTTAAAATTAGGAGAATAGAGGGTGTGGCCATGTTTTGGGAGTCTAGAAAATGAAATAGTCACAGAGCTAATGGTAGAACTGCGAGCTCTGCGCAGGTTTGATGAGTTAAAATGCGCAGAACTCTTTACCATACTACTGAATAGAGAGGAGGCATATGAGGTGCAGAAAGGTTGTTTAGAGATGGTTGTAACAGGGAAAGGAAACGTGAGGAGGAGGAGAAGGCAGCTAGTGACTAATGGAATGGAAGAAACAGACATTATGGACATGGTGGCCCCAGCTTTGCGTAGGGGCATGGGGGGGTCGCCCCCCGTGCCACCGCCGCCATTACAGCCAGTGCAGTTGGGGGCAGGCGACGGAGGCGCGCAACCGCTGCCACTGCCACCCCTACCGCCGCTGCAGCCGCAGCCGGCGCCACTGTCCCCCCTGCCCCCTCCTCCGCCACCCCCTCCCCCTCCTCCCCCGCCTGCTCTGAACGTGGGGGCAGGGGCAAAGACCGACCGGCCCCCCGACCATTCAGGGGCTGGGCGTGGGGCGGGGGGGGAGGCGGCGGGCAGGCCTTCGCCCCCTGACCACTCTGGGGGCGGGGAAAGGGGCGGGGAGGGGGCAGGCTGGCCCTCTCCACCCAACTGCCCACGGGGCGGGCACAGGGTGGGGGCAGAGGCCGATTGGACCCCGCCCCCTGACCACACAGGGGGCGGGCAAAGTGGCGGAGGGGTGGCTGGCTGGTTGCCGGCTCCTGACTGCCTCTGGCATGGGCGTGGACTGGGAGCAGAGCCTAGGTGGCCCCTGCCACCTGACCTGGCCAGAGCCTGGGATGAGTGGAGGTACCCTCAAGCTCAGCTTTGCCGCTCTTCCAGCGTCGGGGAGAGGGGCAAAGCCACCCTGACCAGAAGTGGGTGGGACGTCCCTGATCCAAATTACTTTTCCAAAAGGGGAGACAGAGACAACCATCCCAGATTCCTCCTCCGCTGCTCTGCCAGTGCTGGGATTAAAACTGAATGGGATGATGTGGATACAGATAGTCCCCGAGAGGAGGGTGGCAGGAGGAGGGGAAAAATAGCCCAAGAAGCTATAAGTGCTGCTAGTCCAATTGCAGGGCCCAAAAAGAGATGAAGGGGGAAGGGAAGGGCCTGCTCTAGAAGTGCCTCTGAGACAGGCTGTGGGAAACCAGGGAGTGATTTATATAAAGACACCATTCTCTCTTGCAGAGCTACAGCTGTGGAAAGACTCTGTTGGAAAGTATAGTGACAACCCAGAGAAAGTAGCCATACGGGTAGAGAGGGCTATAAGGGCTCAAAACCCTGATTGGGGAGACTTGAATGTGATGCTGGATGAATTACTAGATAGCACAGAAAGGGAGATGGTTAATAAAGCTGCCACAGATGCTATACAGGCCCAAATTGCAGCTGGAACTCTCCAAGGGATGCCTCATGACATATACCCACTCGCTGACCCTGGCTGGGATCCCAATGTTCCTGAGCAAATGGCAAAATTAACAGTTTCAGAAATGGGTGGTCTATGGGTTGAGATGTGGCATTCCTAAAGCAGTGAATTTTTCTAAATTATACGAGATCAAACAAAATCCAAACGAGACTCCTACAGAGTTTCTGAATAGACTTAAAGAGGCTGCAGGGAAATACACAACTCTGATGCACCTGATCAGAAGTTCCAGCTGGCTTACATTTTTATGGGCCAGTCAATAGATGATATAAGGAAAAAACTGCAAATAAGGGGGTTACTGGATATAAGTGAGATGTCGGAAATAGCCTGGCAAGTATATCAGAACAGAGATTCAGTAGATAAGAACAAACAGAATAAGCCCCACCATAAGAAAAACCACAATAAGGGAAAGTCATCCAACTCACCAAAGAGGCGACCCCGTTTTCCTCTAGCTAAGGACCAATGTGCCATTTGGAAGCAGAAGGGACGCTGGAAAAATGAGTGTCCAGCACGAATGAAAAAGACACCCGTAGCTCTGGAACTAGCTGTGGATGATGATAGACGGTGACCAAAGGCATCACCCCCAGCGGAGCCTTCAGTTATAGTTAAGCTGGGAAATGAGGATGTTGAATTTCTAGTGGACACCGGGGCAACCTATTCTGTATTAAATACTTTAAAAGGCAAACTGAGTCAAGAGACTGTGGATGTGGTAGGAGCCACTGGGGTAAGTGAAACACGGCCTTTTTTCCAACCTTTAAAATTCAAATTGGGAAAACACTGGGTGACACACCAGTTCCTGTATATGCCAAATTCACCAATGCCATTATTGGGCAGAGATTTATTGGAGAAATTAGAGGCAGAAATTAAATTCTCCAGAGACAGGGGGGGTGAAAGTTATAATTCCTGAATCTAAATTCATAGAAGCAGCAGCTATTCTTATACAGGAAAGCCATGGAGGAATTCCCAAAGAAACAGAAGATGTTGTCAGTTCTATAGTATGGGCCAATGATATCCCTGGGAGATCCAAAAGAGCTGAACCTGTAAGTATTACACTCAAAGCAGGAGCTACACCGGTAAGGCAAAAACAATACCCTCTGAAATTAGCAGGTCGCAGAGGACTAGCACCCATAATTGAGAAGTTTCTCAAATTTGGGTTGCTAGTGGAATGTGAATCCAAGTATAACACCCCAATTATACCAGTGAAGAAAGCAGATGGTAAGAGTTATCGATTAGTGCAGGATCTAAGGGAGATTAACAAAATAACAGAAGACATATATCCAGTTGTAGCCAATCCTTACACACTTTTGACTACACTAACAGACGAATTAGGGTGGTTCACTCTTTTAGATCTCAAAGATGCCTTTTTCTGCATTCCTGTGCACAAGGACAGCCAAGAAATTTTTGCCTTTGAGTGGGAAAATCGTGAAACAGGGAGGAAGACCCAGCTCACCTGGACAGTCTTGCCAAAAGGCTATAAAAATAGTCCCATGCTATTTGGAAACCAGCTGGCAAAAGAACTGGAGGACTGGAGGAAACAGGAGCCAGGAGGAGTTGTTCTTCAGTATGTTGATGACATCCTAGTAGCAACCAGAATGCGAGATGAGTATATCCAGCTAACTGTAAGTCTGTTGAACTTTTTGGGCGAGAGTGGTTATCGGGTCTCGAGAGAGAAGGCCCAGATTGCCAGGGAAACAATAGTTTACCTGGGGCTGGAAATTTTCTGTGGACACCGACAACTCAGCAAAGAACGGAAGGAAGCTATCTGTCGCCTTCCAGAGCCCCACACTGTGAGAGAAATGCAAGCCTTCCTGGGAATGGTAGGTTGGTGTCGCCTATGGATATCAAACTATGGACTGCTGGTAAAACCTCTTGTCCTGGTTTGAAGGACAGGTGTCTGTTAAGGAAGGCAGGAGCCTCCCTTGGACTGGGAAACTGTAACCCCTCTCCCTCCAAGTTATTATAAATTTGAAATCAAGAGGCTCTCAGGCAAAGATATGGGAATAGGAATAACAGTTCTTTACTACTATCTAAAACAAAGGATAACAAATAACAACTACTATAACGTTGACCAACAAACAGAACCAGAAACCCAGTGGCAGCCTGCTCAGCTTCAGGCACCTTTTCTCTTTGGTGCAGTTCCAGTCACAGCCTGCAGGGGCGCTCTGGTGCGATGATTCCCCGGTGCCTGCAGGGGGCGCTCCGGCGTGAGCTCAGGTAGCACACGGCGAATGGCGACTGCCCGAAGCACGGAGGGATGGAGGAGAGCCCTTGCTCCACAGACCCTCGGGAGGGGCAGCTGGTGTTGGTGCCACAGCAGGATCCCCGAACACAGGGAGCTGGGACAGTAAGGGGTCTCCACGTGCAGGGAAAAACCCCGCTACAATGTAGCGGAGAAAAGCAGGCTGGTGGCAGGCAGGTCGGCTCCGGATGGCGCAGAGGGCAGAGACTCACAGCAGACAGACCGGTGGCTCCGCGCTGGCTTCTCAGGGGCCGTGGGTTCAGCAGACAGCAGCTCCGACCGTCCAGCTCCGAGGGTCCCGAGCAAGAGGGCGTGACCTCCCCCCTGCCCTTGCTTTTCAGTCTCTCCAAATCTTGCGTTGTCAGCCCGGCTTCCATGAGGGGCAATTCTACCCCACCCTGCCAAGGAGAAAGGCTCTACCCTTGTGCTTTGTTTCTCTTAAGTACCTAGTCATTTGTGTCTTAGCAACCCATGGGAGAAAAATTCCTGAGGAAAAGAACTAGATCCAACCTTCAACATTCTCCACCCCGAATTTTTTTTTCCCATGCAAACACCTTACATCAAATTTAAACTTTCGAGGTATATACATACATGCAGATACAGATACAAGCGCAGTGTCATAAGTAGTTCACCCTAAAACAAGATCTCCTTGAGGTATGCATCGGGTCTCTCCATCCTTTGCATCACCCACCAGGTGCAGCCCGGTCCCTGAGCAAAGACAACCCCCCGGATGGGATTGTTTTTACTTGAGGCAGAGTTTACCCAAACAGTCTTTCCCAGCATACCTCTCATGTGTACTACTGTAACTTTATCTCCATCTGTTGTTCGCAAGGGGTCAGAGTGGGCAGGCCCGGCCCGGCTGGAGGAACCTTGGGTGTTCACTAACCATGTGGCCTTTGCTAAATTAGTCTCCCAGTTCTTGAACGTCCCCCCACCCAGTGCTTTCAAAGTGGTTTTGAGCAGGCCATTGTACCGTTCAACTTTCCCAGCTGCTGGTGCATGATAAGGGATATGGTACACCCACTCGATGCCATGTTCCCTAGCCCAGGTGTTTATAAGGCTATTTTTGAAATGAGTCCCATTGTCAGATTCAATTCTCTCGGGGGTACCATGTCTCCAAAGAACCTGTTTTTCGAGGCCCAGGATGGTGTTCCGGGCAGTGGCATGAGGCACAGGGTAGGTCTCCAGCCATCCTGTGGTGGCTTCTACCATTGTGAGAACATAGCGCTTGCCTTGGCGGGTCTGGGGCAGTGTGATGTAATCAATCTGCCAAGCCTCTCCATACTTGTATTTGGACCACCGTCCACCATACCACAGAGGCTTTACTCGCTTGGCTTGTTTGATTGCGGCGCACGTCTCACAATCATGGATCACCTGGGAGATATTGTCCATGGTCAGGTCCACCCCTCAGTCTCGTGCCCACCTTTAGGTGGCATCTCTGCCCTGGTGGCCTGAGGCGTCATGGGCCCATCGGGCTAGGAACAACTCCCCTTTGTGCTGCCAGTCTAAATCTATCTGTGCCACCTCTATCTTTGCGGCGTGATCTACATGCTTGTTGTTCTGGTGTTCTTCGTTAGCTCGGCTCTTAGGGACATGGGCGTCTACATGGCGGACCTTTACAGGTAGCTTCTCTACCCGAGTGGCAATGTCTTTCCATTCATCAGCAGCCCAGATTGGCTTTCCTCTACGCTGCCAGTTGGCCTTTTTCCACCTTTCCAGCCAACCCCATAGAGCATTGGCTACCATCCACGAATCAGTGTAGAGATAGAGCTTTGGCCACTTCTCTCTCTCAGCAATGTCCAGGGCCAGCTGAACGGCTTTGAGTTCAGCAAATTGGCTCGACCCACCCTCTCCTTCAGTGGCTTCTGCAACCTGTCGCATGGGGCTCCACACAGCTGCTTTCCACTTCCGGTTCATCCCTATAATGTGACAGGAACAATCAGTGAAAAGGGCGTAGCACTTTTCTTCATCTAGCAGTTGATTGTATGGTGGAGCCTCCTCAGCCCGGGTCACTTGTTCTTGCTCCTCTTCATCAGTGAGACCAAAACTCTCACCTTCTGGCCAGTTCGTAATTATTTCCAGGATCCCAGGGCGGTTCGGATTTCCAATGCGGGCACGCTGTGTGATAAGTGCGATCCACTTACTCCATGTGGCATCGGTGGCGTGGTGGGTAGAGGGAGCCTTTCCTTTAAACATCCACCCCAGCACTGGTAGTCGAGGTGCCAGGAGGAGTTGTGCTTCAGTGCCAATTACCTCCGAGGCGGCTTGAACTCCTTCATAGGCAGCCAAGATTTCCGTCTCTGTGGGGGTGTAGTTGGCTTCAGACCCTCTGTACCTCCGGCTCCAGAATCCCAGCAGTCGGCCTCGAGTCTCTCCAGGCACCTTCTGCCAAAGGCTCCAGGACAAGCCCTTGTTCCCGGCTGCAGAGTAAAGCACATTCCTCACCTCTGGTCCCATCCTTACTGGGCCAAGCGCTACCGCGTGAGCGATCTCCTGCTTGATCTGGGCAAATGCTTGTTGCTGTTCAGGGCCCCAGTGAAAATCGTTCTTCTTGCGGGTGACCAGGTAGAGAGGGCTCACAATCTGGCTGTACTCTGGAATGTGCATCCTCCAAAAGCCTATGGCCCCTAGGAAAGCTTGAGTTTCCTTTTTGTTAGTCGGCGGAGACATCGCAGTGATCTTATTGATGACCTCCGTGGGAATCTGGCGCCGTCCATCTTGCCATTTTACCCCCAAGAACTGGATCTCTCGAGCAGGTCCCTTGACTTTGCTCTTTTACTCTCAGGAGTCCCACTGCATTTGGATTTTCCGATAGTCCAGGCAAGGTGTTCAGTTGCCTGATGCCCTCTGCCTCCACAGCCGCTATTCCGAAAGCCCACCTGAGTCCCTTTGGGTCTTTGTAATAGCCATTCCGGAGGAAGTCTATGCCCAGAATGCATGGGGCCTCTGGACCAGTCACAATGGGGTGTTTCTGCCACTCCTTCCCGGTCAGGCTCACCTCGGCTTCCAACAAAGTTAATTGCTGTGATCCCCCTGTCGCCCCGGCAATAGAAACAGGTTCTGCCCCCACGTCTCGATGGAATTAAGGTACACTGCGCACCAGTATCAACTAACGCTTCATATTTTTGTGGTTCTGATGTGCCAGGCCATCGGATCCACACTGTCCAAAAGACCCGGTTTTCCCGTGCCTCTTCCTGGCTAGAGGCAGGGCCCCTCTAGCTCTGGTTATCATTTCTTCCCTGGTCATACATAGTAGAGGTCCCCTTGAGGGGATCTAACAGATCGTCCTCCTTTCCGTAATACCTGGCATCGTGGTCACAGGAGGCTGAGGCTACCTTCACTTTAGTAGACCCCCCGCCTCGGTTAGTATTTCCCTCCTTGAGTTGCTGTACCCGTGCAGCCAGGGTAGCAGTGGGTTTCTTATCCCACTTCCTCATGTCTTCTCCGTGATCACATAGGAAGAACCACAGCTCAGATCGTGGGGTGTACCCTCTCTCCCTGGCTGGGGGGCGCTGGGCTCTGACTTTGGGGCTTGTGACTCGCACTGGTGCCGCACTCATCAACCTCATCTCCTCTCTCACCTCCCTCATCATCTCCTCTCTGAGGTCTTTGACCACAGCAGAGACCTGAGCCTGCATTGGGCCACTGATCATACTATCATAATTCCTGAGTTTGGTGGCTATGGAGCCCACTGTGTCTCGGTTGTCATCAGCATTGATTGTTGCAATGAAGATGGTGTATTGGGAGGGCCCTAGCTTTGCCAGGTTCCACAACATTTGCCCTGTACACTTGACCTTGTCGGGGTCATTATCATGTTGTCCATCCCTCCCAAAGAGTACCTCCAATACTGCCACCTCCCTCAGCTGTTGGATTCCCTCCTCAAGAGTCTTCCATGGTCTTCTATGACGGTACTCCTGCATTCTCTCCCTGTTGACAAACCTCTCTCTTACACTTATTAAAAGCCGTTCCCAGAGAGACAGGGGCCCGTCGTCTCTTCCGAATACCTGATCTACCCCCGAGTCATGGGACAAGGGTCCCATCTCCCTTGCCTCGATACTATCCAGCTGCACACCCATACCCATAAGGTCCCAGACCCGAAGTAACCAGGTTGTAAAAGGCTCACGACCCCGTCGCACAATGTCTTTTTGTAGATTACGGAGACTGTCATACCCCAGGGACTCGGTAGTGATTTCAATCCTTGGCCTCCCTACTGGTTGAGAGGGTCCTGCTTCCCCATCATTACTCACTGGCTGCTCTGGTTTGACCTTAGTCTTCCTCTTTTCCACAGGGGCAACTGCTACTGGCTGTGGCTGCCCCTCTGATCTGACTGGAGCCTGAGTGGTTATAATGTCCCTGGGTTCCTCTGCTGCCCCATTAGACTCTCCCTCTTTGGGGTAGGGGAAGGGTTTCCCACCAGCTGGGCAAGTGTATTCCTTCAGCACTTGGCCCATCTCGCGTATCTCTTTCACCAGGACTCCCACCCAATCCGGGTGGGTTGTTTCTAAGGTGGGTTGTGGGCCTGGGTCAGACTCTGTAGCAACATCCCTAGTGTCTGGGGCAATGTCAGGCTCTGGGATGGTGTCTCTAGTTTCTGGGGCCATGTCAGGTTCTGTGGCAGCATCCCTAGTCTCTGGGGCCGTGTCAGGTACTGAGGCCTCATCTCTATTGTCTGAGGTAGGTGTCAGGGTGGTTATCCAAGTCAGACCTCCTTTATCCCTGAATGCTAAATAGAGTAGGACTATCAGCAATGCCAGCCACTGTATGGTATCATTCGCATCTAGGGAAGATTTGAACCCCTCAAAGATTGGCGGGATAGGCCCAAAGAGCTGGGTGACGGGTTGTGAGAACATTTCTTTTGGTGTAACTTCCTCGCAGTAGGTACCATTATTAAAGTAACCCTGAAAACATGTCATTAGTGTGTGGTAGCTCTGAATCCACATGCCTGCCTTCCAGAGGAAGTTGAAAATCCATGAATTCCTCACCTCATCAACCCATGACACAAACTCTATTACAGCCACTGTAGCCTTAGTTATAGGGCCCATGTTTAGATACGGGGCTGCAAATGGGAGAGAAACAGCTGTGACCACTTGCCATACGAACCGGAATAAGCTAGACCACATGGTGCAACTTAATGAGGTTCCTATATCCAGCACACAAAAACTGCGTTACTCAAGAACTGTTATCCTTTTTCCTCTCGATGCCCTCGTGCTCCACATTGGGCACCAAAATCTGTCCTGGTTTGAAGGACAGGTGTCTGTTAAGGAAGGCAGGAGCCTCCCTTGGAATGGGAAACTGTAACCCCTCTCCCTCCAAGTTATTATAAATTTGAAATCAAGAGGCTCTCAGGCAAAGATATGGGAATAGGAATAACAGTTCTTTACTACTGTCTAAAACAAGGATAACAAATAACAACTATAACGTTAACCAACAAACAGAACCAGAAACCCAGTGGCAGCCTGCTCGGCATCAGGCACCTTTTCTCTTTGGTGCAGTTCCAGTCACAGCCTGCAGGGGCGCTCTGGTGCGATGATTCCCCGGTGCCTGCAGGGGGCGCTCCGGCGTGAGCTCAGGTAGCACACGGCGAATGGCGACTGCCCGAAGCACGGAGGGATGGAGGAGAGCCCTTGCTCCACAGACCCTCGGGAGGGGCAGCTGGTGTTGGTGCCACAGCAGGATCCCCGAACACAGGGAGCTGGGACAGTAAGGGGTCTCCACGTGCAGGGAAAAACCCCGCTACAATGTAGCGGAGAAAAGCAGGCTGGTGGCAGGCAGGTCGGCTCCGGATGGCGCAGAGGGCAGAGACTCACAGCAGACAGACCGGTGGCTCCGCGCTGGCTTCTCAGGGGCCGTGGGTTCAGCAGACAGCAGCTCCGACCGTCCAGCTCCGAGGGTCCCGAGCAAGAGGGCGTGACCTCCCCCCTGCCCTTGCTTTTCAGTCTCTCCAAATCTTGCGTTGTCAGCCCGGCTTCCATGAGGGGCAATTCTACCCCACCCTGCCAAGGAGAAAGGCTCTACCCTTGTGCTTTGTTTCTCTTAAGTACCTAGTCATTTGTGTCTTAGCAACCCATGGGAGAAAAATTCCTGAGGAAAAGAACTAGATCCAACCTTCAACATTCTGTATGAGGTCCTTAAGGCAGCCGAAAAGGGAACAATCATGTGGACAGAAAGTGCAAGGGCTGCCTTCAAACAGTTGAAACGTTCCCTAATATCAGCCCCAGCCTTGGGGCTGCCGGATTTGACTAAGCCTTTTGAACTCTTTACATATGAGCGACTGAATGTTGCTCTGGGGGTACTAGCACAGCACCTTGGGGACCAGCGAAGAGCTGTAGCCTACTTTTCAAAACAGCTAGACAGTGTTAGTCAAGGGTGGCCTGGATGCCTGAAAGTTGTGGCAGCAACTGTCCTCCTAATACAGGAGGCCCGTAAATTCACCCTTGGGCAGCACATTGTCATATATGTACCCCATGCAGTAATAACTGTGCTGGAACAAAAGGGGGATCACTGGCTCTCCCCTAGCAGAATGCTGAAATATCAGTCTGTGTTGCTGGAGCAGGATGATGTTACTCTGAAAACAACATCTGTGGTAAACCCTGCAATGTTTTTGTCATCCACATTACTTGACAGCATGCCTGAACATGATTGTCTACAGACAATAGAGGAGACTTATTCTAGCAGACCAGACCTGAAGGACATTCCCCTGAAGAGCCCAGACTGGGAGCTGTATACCGATGGAAGCAGCTTCATGAGAAATGGTAAGAGAATGACAGGATATGCTGTAACCACCACAGATAAAGTCATAGAGGCAAAAGCCTTGCCTCCAGATGTATCATCACAGAAAGCTGAACTCATTGCACTAACAAGGGCTCTAGAGCTGAGTGAGGGGAAGAAGGTAAACATCTGGACTGATTTCAAATATGCCTTCAGTGTTGTTCATGCCCACGGAGCTATCTGGAAGGAACGTGGCCTGCTGACTGCACAAGATAATGAGATTAAGCATGCTGAACAGATTCTTGCACTTCTGCAGAGTATTCGGAAGCCAACGGAAGTAGCTATCATGCATTGCAAAGGCCATCAAAAAGGGAAGAAAGCCCCTGAAGTGGGAAACCGCTTCGCTGATGAAGCAGCAAGAGGGGTTGCAGAAAAAGGCATTTTTGCAGTGATACCACAGAAAGAAATAGATTTGTCAGAGTTTACCCCAAAATACGATCAGGGGGATCACAAATTAATCAAGCACCTTAAGGCTGAGATCAAAGAAGGGGGGTGGGCCGTTACCTCAATGGGACAGGTTGTAGTTCCACCCTTCCTCCTTCGAGAAATAGCCCAGCGAGAGCATGAAAGTACTCACTGGGGAACAGAAAATATTTTAAAACATCTTAGAAAGGTGGTAATAGGGAGAGGGATGACAGATATCGTACAATCTATAACCAGCAAGTGCGATACCTGTCGTAAAAACAACCCTGACACGAGCAAACGAGTTGTGTTAGGGGTGACAAAACCAGGAGATCTCCCGGGAGATTATTGGCAGATCGATTTTGCTGAGATGCCATGCAAAGAGGGATGTAAGTATATACAGGTACTGGTTGACACCTTCAGTGGGTGGCCTGAAGCTTACCCCTGTCGCACCAACACAGCAAGAGAAGTAGTGAAAGCCTTGCTGAATCATATAATTCCAAGGTTTGGGGTTCCTCTAGGAATGTCATCTGATAGGGGAACACACTTTGTTGCAACGGTAGTTGGGGAAGTCAGCAGGGTTCTGGGAATTGCCTGGGACCTGCACACACCATACAGGCCCCAGGCAAGTGGCAAGGTTGAGCGTATGAATAGAACCCTCAAAACCCAGATTTGTAAAATTTGTCAAGAGACATCCATGACCTGGGTTCAAGCCCTGCCAATAGCCTTGCTGAGAACCCGCATACAGCCAAGGCGAAGGGACAATATAAGTCCCTATGAAATATTATATGGCAGGCCTTATCAAGCTCCACATATCCCGGGGGAAATTAATGTGAAAGGTAAAGCTGATTTACAGAAGTACTTAATGGCTTTGAGTTCCACTTTACAGAAGCTCCAGAGATTTGTCGTGTTGTCCAGGCCAATAGGACTGGACACACCTGCTCATCAGTTCCAGCCCGGAGATTGGGTCTACATCAAGTGGTGGGATGGTGATCCCTTGCAAGCCAAGTGGAAGGGACCGTTCCAAGTTTTGCTGACCACCCTCACAGCAGTCAAAGTTGGTGGCAAGGGACCATGGATCCACTATTCCAGAGTGAAGAAGGCTTTGGCTCCCAAGACCATCAAGAAAACAAAGACTGATACAGATCAGAAGGATGTGGTTTAAACTGTTCTTTACATGTCTGTTATCTGCCCAAATGGTAACTATGATTCAGGGTTTGTCCCATGATTTACATAAGGCTGTAGTCCAAAATGTGTCCAAGGTTCTTAATAAGAACAATTGCTGGTTCTGTATCCAGTTACCACCTCTAGATGAGGGTGGTCACTGACCGTTGATTGGCATTTTAAGCTTCCAAAATTGACACCTCAAAATTTGACCAGATCTTTGACACCCTTACCTCATGGTTACCAAACTGGGCCTGGGTAAAAGAAACATTTATAGTAGCTGTAATTGTAGTTATCATCTGTGTAGTAGCCTGCATGTCGGCCGGTTGTGTAAACTGATACTGTGGGTAATGTAGAATAGAGTAAGGTAGAGACTAGACAAAGTAGAGTCTTGTTAGTCTCTAAAAGGGGGGAAATGATGCCTGAAGGATTTTTCTGCTTTTCTCCTGAATACTTCTTACACTGTTCCCTATATTCACAAGTATTAGCATGCATACTTGTGATGCTTTAGGTGACAATTTAGCCCGGTTTCATGGTGTTTAGTAGGCCGGTAGACTAAACACCCCTGAAACTACGTAGAGTTAGAAGACCAAACACTGTTTTCGTGGGCCCTCAAGGTCTCCTAGTAGGACAGATTTTGTAAACTAGAAGTTAGCCCACCCAAGCCCCTTATTGGGCCCTCCTGGTAGATATGCTAATATGTAGAGTCTTTAATTGTATACTCGACTGGGGGGACGGGGCTTTTGTGATGCGTTCTACCTGGACGGCAGAAGCCATCGAATGTGATCCTATTAAAATACCGAGGTAAACGACCCCGAACTGTTGCAGTTGTCATGGCAACGTCGGCCCCGGGCTCCCGGAAGGAAGGGTGGTGGGTGAAACCATCTCGTGGAAAGAATCCCCCGGGAGCCATCCCGACCTTGGTTTAGTCCATTTAGTTTAGGTTACGCCTCTGTTTGATAATTTGTTGGTTGTGTTGTCTGTCAAGTTTTGTATCCTCCCCTGTTTCTGGAAAGCTCCGTGCAGGTGCTTCTCGGATTGGTCCCTGAACCTTTTTCCCTCCCTCCCTTACTCCCGGTTGGTTTGTGATTCCTCTCCCCGCCCCAACTCCTCCCCCTTGCTCTGCCGTGATTGGTTGCCTGAGTTGTTTATCCGTCCCTGCACAGCCTTGTCCGGCGCCATTGTGCTTGGGATGAGGATCAATAAACGTTCCTGTTGCCCAGCACAGTCGCCGCTCCTTATTGCCTTGATTTCGCAGCTACTGGTAGCAAGAACCCACGCTTGCGAACACCGAGACCTCAGCACTTGGGATTAGCGTTGCTGTGGGCAGGGAAACCTTAGCCCTGGTGGCGTCCGGGCGGCTGAGGCAACCATCCAGCAGGTGACCACGAGGCCGCGAAGCCACGAGGTACACTTATTATTTTTAATAAGTGGTGCCCAACGCTGCTGCTACGCAAGTAGCTTCAGAAGAGGACTCTCTTTACACCGAGAAGACCCTGTTGGAGCGCTCCTTGCTACGTGTCCTGAACCCTCTTGTGGAGGTACGGACTCGTAGAAAAGCCGGCGACTCCCTCGACCTCGCCGGACTGAGGCATCGAGGTGAAACCGAGCTCATCAAGGCACCTCACATCTCTCGTTTGTGGATTTACTTTGGCGGTCGTCCCGAGGAGCAGAAGCCTCGGACGTTGAAAAAAAAACCCCTGCAGGTCGCCGCGGAGGTCGAGTGTCCCTCCGGGTGAGTTAACCGCCACGTTTTCTACTTTATTTTAGAGAGTGGGGAATTAACCTCTCTTGTTATAGGATGGGCAACCATCAAAGCAAGAGGGAGAAGGAGCTAAGTTTTTTGTATTATAGTTTAAAATACCGTTTGATTGATTCGGGGGAAAGTTTTGATAAAAATTTACTTAAAAAGTTTTTGAAATGGGTACTTGGGAACATTCCTTTCGTTCATCCTAAGTCGGTTTTTACGCTTTCGTTTTGGGATGACGTCGGGGAAAAATTAACCGATAGATTTGAAGGGGGAGATTTTTCAGTTAAACGGTTTTTTGAGTTGCAGACTTTAATTTATAATGTTTTAGTTAATGAGTTTGGGGAGGGTTCGAGTGCGGTTGACGTTAGTTCCCCTACCCCTGATCGTGTCCCTGAACCCCTCATTCCGCCCCCCTCTATCCCGGTGGCTGACCATGCGCCGGTACGCCCGTCTTGCGAAAGCAAGAGGGTTGAAATCGGAGACAATGGAAGTCTCCACCGAAGCACGGCAGTCACCAACCCTTTCTACCCTGAGTCTGGCCAGCTCAGGGTGGACCCATTCCTCACAATTTACCCCAGTTCGCCGTCCCCAGTTGCGCCCGTTGCGCGGATTCCCCCCCCCGAGTTATAGTAGTTTTGAATTTAAGGGAACGCCACAAAATGGCGTCGGGAGAAATTTTGCTGCGCCATTGCAAGATGGCGGATCGGGACTTTTGCCGCAATGCGGCAGCGGTTTGGACTTTGGCGCGCGCGCGAACCGGAGTGACGTGAATCCCTTCTACCCCGCCCCCTCCTCCCTAGCCCCCACCCCCGTGTCGAGTTACACGTCGGTCACACCCCCTGCGGCCGATGATGTCATTGCGTCGGGGCCCCTCCTTCCTCCCGCCCACGAAGTTCCCCGCCCCCTCGGTCGCCCCACCCCTTACCCTGTAACTCCCACCCCAGTCCCGCCTCCAATCCCGCCCAGATCCGCCCCTGCCGGGAACCCCGCCCCTCCCGTTGGCGTGCCCGCCCCCTTGTTTACCCACGCTGTGCCCCTTCCGGTTTCCCACGGTCTACCTTCCGGTTCCCACGGTCCTACCCCGGAAGCGGGAAGGGATGAGGCCTATCCCACCCGGGCCTCCGAGGCCTATACCACCGGGGCCTCTCCCCCATCGCAGTTGCCGGTAGCCATGCCCTTTGCGGCACCGGTGACGTACAACCGGCAGCGTAACACCGCACGGTGGGAACCCATACAACAATGGGTAATTAAGGATATTTGCAAAGCGAGTCAGGAGTTTGGGCGCGCGTCTCCCTATTTCAAAGGGTTGATAAACGCCACGTTTGAAGCATTGTTGTTGCTGCCACACGATTTAAAACTCCTGATGTCGAGCCTTTTAATCGAACCGGATTTCTGGGTTTGGGAAAGCAGGTGGCACAGGGAGCTGCAAAAGTTACTTGCCACCTATCGCGGTGACCCAGCCAAAGCCTCCCTCACTATGGAACACCTTAGTGGGGAGGGAGCGTTTTCTGAACCCGGGGACCAAGCCAAAAACATTCCGGCTGAAGTCCTTAAAGACATACAGCGGGCAGCGCGATCGGTACTGTTTGGTTTAGCCGCTGACGGTGACCCTGCTCAGGGTTACACCACCATAAAGCAGGGTCCCCAAGAGAGGTTTGTTACCTTTGTAAATAGACTTCGGGAGTCCGTGGCGCGTGCAGTTACCAACCCGGTCGTGCAGAAGGAGATGCTAGTGGAACTTGTTAGGGAGAACTCTAATGAGGAGTGCCGTATGGTCATTGAGCTGATGCCTTGGGAGCCTCCGCCTACCATCGAGCTTATTACTGAGCGCTGCTCCCAAGTGAGGTTGTCAAAGCCAGAGACCATCCCTGCCTAGCGAAAGTAAAACCCAAACCCACGCATTCCTATGGCGTCACAGCAGCGCCAGCTGAAAAACGTTGTTATAACTGTGGGAAGTTAGGTCATTTTATCAAAGACTGTAGACTCCCTCGCAAAGGACATTTTAACTGCACTAACTCTGTGAATCCCGAGTTACCGGCAGGTACCGCCTCTCATCAAAACAACGTGACAGTCCAACCCCCGCCGTGTTCCTGTTGCCACTCCTCGGGAAATGGGAAGGGGAGCGCGGGTCAGCGCCGTGCTCCGCAATAAATAAGCTAAGCGCTGCACCTGGGGAGTCCACGACACCGACTTCACCAACCTACAGAGGACTCACGAGACTTCAACAGCTGGCGTGTCCACATTCGACAACGCGGCACTCTGCAGAGCCCTCGCCGAGTGACTCCAATCGCCTGGATGTGGTGAGCTCGTTCGTTTTACATCTCACGGACACTACACCTCACCACGTTGCTGTGGAACTGATAAATGCACCACACCACCCGTGCACATTACTTATAGTGGGAGATTCTATAAGAGGTCCCCCAGGACTTTTTGTGATCCCGGAGGTGAAACTTTATCAACCTAAAAAACCTCTCGGTGTCACCATCATGTTAAATACCACACCCTGGTTTTTGCCTAAAGGGACTTGGCTAGGCCAAGCACTGATTTTACCCGAGAACATCCCTAGGGACGCACGAACTCCGTTTGTATGGTGGACCCAGGTAGTTGGTACAGACAAACCATTCACTGACTGTAAGCTTATTAATGGCCAGAGTTCTGTCACCAGGGCAGGAATGATAGATACGGGATCTGATGTTACTATCATTGCTGACACAGAGTGGCCATCTGACTGGGGCACCAAAGACTTGAACGAATCCCTAAAGGGAGTCAGGGGAACAGTGTCTGCTAAAAGGGCAAAATCGGACATTCTTATCGAGGGTCCCGATGGACATGTAGGGACCGTGAGGCCATTCATAGTTTCCTCGGGTTTTACACTGTGGGGCAGAGACCTGCTAGACCAGTGGGGCGCGAGGATTGAGATCCCTCCGCCTCAGGATTTTTAGTGGGGGCCACCTCAAAGCGCGCTGGGCCACAAGTTCCACCCATAAAGTGGCTCTCTGATAAACCCATCCGGATTGAGCAGTGGCCCCTACGAGGTGATAAGTTAAGCGCGCTCCACGAACTGGTCAACGAACAGCTGAGACTAGGTCGCATTACACCATCCCACAGCCCGTGGAACTCTCCGATATTTGTAATAAAAAAACCCAAATCTGACAGTTATAGACTACTACACGACCTTCGTGCCATTAATGCGGTGATGGAGGAGATGGGCCCCCTGCAGCCTGGACTCCCATCACCAGCAATGTTGCCAAGGGGGTGGCCCGTCACCATAATAGACATTAAAGACTGTTTCTTTAGTATCCCCCTCCATCCTGCAGATGCTCCCAGGTTTGCCTTCACAGTGCCTGCAATCAATCAGGAGGAACCTGTGCGACGCTACCATTGGCTCGTCCTCCCCCAGGGAATGAGAAATTCCCCCTCCCTTTGCCAATGGTACGTCTCCGGGGTCCTCTCTCCGGTACGAAAGGCATTTCCAGCCGTCCGCATCCTTCACTACATGGACGACATACTCGTCTGCGCACCTTCGCAAGAACAGCTACAACCAGCCCTGACTGCAGTTCTCCAGGCCATCGAGAACGTCGGTATGAAGGTGAATCCTAACAAAATACAGTCCACGTCACCTTGGAATTATTTGGGGTCACGTATCACCAGCACCTTCATTGAGCCTCAACTGATGAAACTTCCTGAAGAGCCTGCCACGCTTCGTGAGTTGCATCAGTTGTGTGGATCTATCAATTGGCTGCGACCCTTCCTAGGACTGAATAACACAGACTTGCAGCCTTTGTTTCAACTCCTGCGGGGAGGCCGTGCCCTGGATGCACCCATTCAATTCACCACGGAGGCGAGAGGGGCAGTTGGTAAGGTACTAGCAGCATTACACACAAAACGGACACATAGGATTAACCCGGTTCTTCCCTTCCGTTTCAGCATTCTAGGGAAGAACCCGAAGTACCATGGGTTAATATTTCAATGGGATGAGCAGGTGAGGGATCCCCTCCTGATAGTGGAGTGGATATTCCTACCTAATACGCCATCCAAAACAATCCCGACGCCACAAGAGTTGGTGGCCGAGCTTATAATCAAAGCTCGCCAGCGTCTCCGTACCCTGGCTGGCTGTGATTTTGCGTGCATCCAAACCCCCTGGAAGAGAGATCAATTTGAGTCTGTCTTCCAGGAGAGTGAACATCTCCAATTAGCTCTGGAAAACTTCTCAGGTCAAATTGGGCACCAAAAGCTAAAACACCATCTTTTTAATTCGGAATTTCATTTGGCCCCAGAATTTGTTCAAAGTAAAACTCCAATTCCTGATGCCCTAACCATTTTCACAGACGGCTCTGGGTCCTCCCACAAGGCTGTGCTGACGTGGGAAAATCCAGAGACCCTTGAGTGGGAAGAGGAAATTCTGGTGGTTGAGGGTTCTCCTCAAATTGCTGAGTTATCCGCCGTTGTTAGGGCATTCGAGCGGTTCCAGGAGCAACCGATAAATTTGGTGACAGATTCGGCCTATGTAGCGGGGATTGTTTCCAGGTTTGAACATTCTCTATTGAAAGAGGTGAGTCATCAAAGACTTTTTGGGTTGCTTGCATCTTTGTTACAGCTCCTTTCCCACCGCAAGCATCCCTTCTTTGTGATGCACACAAGGTCACACACCAACCTACCCGGTTACATCGCAGAGGGTAATCAGAGAGCTGATGCATTAGCGATGTCTGTGCACAGTTGTTCAGTTCCTGACGTTGTGGCACAGGCACGTTTAAGCCACCAATTCTACCATCAAAATGCCCCTGCCCTCCGTAGGATGTTTAACCTGTCCTCGGAGCAAGCTAGGGCCATAGTGGCAACATGCCCGTCCTGTCAGAAACATCAGATTCCTGCCTTTAACGCTGGGGTCAATCCCCGAGGTCTCCATTCTAACGAGGTATGGCAAGCAGACATAACCCACTATGCACCTTTTGGTCGTCTTAAATATATTCATGTATCAACTGATACATTTTCTAGTGCCACCTTTGCGTTGGTTCACACCGGAGAAAAGGCAAGAGACGTTAAAAAACATTTTCTAATGGCATTTTCTGTTTTAGGAGTGCCGAAGTCTATAAAAACTGATAATGGACCCTGTTATGTTTCAGCTAGTTTTAAAAAATTTTTACAGGAATGGGGAATTAGCCATACCACCGGCATACCCCATTCCCCAACTGGCCAAGCTATAGTTGAAAGAAAACATCAGGAGATTAAACGCATCCTTGAGCAGCAGCAGCGGGGAGGGACAGAGGAAAAGACGCCCATTGAATGACTCTGTAAGGCGTTGTTTACCTTAAATTTTCTAAATTGTACTGATTCGGAGCCTTCCCCCCCGTCTTTAGACATTTCACAAATTCGGCCAGGATGAAATTGGCAGAAAAACCTTTTGTGCTGTTCAAGGATCCGGAAAATGGTCAGATTAAAGGTCCAGTCGAGCTGATTGTATGGGGAAGAGGGTATGGGTGTGTTTCTACAACAGCAGGTCCCCGGTGGATCCCGGCGAGAGCAATCCGCCCATACCTCCAGAGTGACCCAGAGACCCCACAGGATAACCAGAACGTCAGCATCGCATGGAAGCAAAGAAGAAAGAAGGCGACATCATAGACTGTGTTCCAACCATGAGCAGCTAAGAGCACCAGCGACAATGCTCAAAACCTTCACAGCCCTACTCCCCTTTCCCCTTTTCCCCACCCCACACTTACCTGAATGTTCTATCCTTACCCTGTCCTTGTTGAATGTTCTGAGAGGGGAAGGGTTGGTAGAAGTCAACGTTGCTGGGAAAGAGTTGTTTATACTTACCTTCCTGTTTCAGTACACCTTGATAACAGAAGTAATGGAGCTGGAAAGGGTGACCAAAATTCTACTGTCCCTGTGGCTGCTGGCGATGATGACTCACCGTTGGCCAGAGACATCCGGCTGGATCCTTCCGCAACCGAAGGAGAATGTGTGGGTCACGCTCGCCAAGTCATTGAAACAAGACAATCTCTGTTTGAATACGGATGCTGCCGAGAACCCCCTGTCAACCTGTCTGGTGGGTATCCCTATGCAAGAACAAGATCCTGTTCTTGCAAGTCTGAGGCCCAATTCTGTAAAATCATGGGGTGCCTGGCTTGAGACTCTAAAACATGCAGTAGACGAAAGAAATTTCGATGTGGAACCCCAAGAATTGGAACTGCTGGGGTCCGCACAAGCCAAATTCTGCGTGGAGTTTCAATACACGCTGACGGGGAACGAGCCCTATCGGGCTCAAATTGGAGACATTAAAAGAACTAATGTGAGTCCTCACAAACGTTCCATCTATACTTTTGATAAATGGTGTGCACGTACTATTACCACACCTGCTACTCCGTCGAGAGCCAGAGCACTTGGTGGTCCCCTCCGCCTACCAACAGGAGTGTTTCTTATCTGCGGGGACCGCATGTGGGCCGGGATACCGTCCCGTCCGGTAGGAGGGCCTTGCACGTTGGGCGAAGTAACCGTCATGGCCCCTGGCAAAACGCAAATTCTCAATTGGACAAAAACCAATTCGGCACGTCAAAAACGAGAAATTGACCATTGGGATGAAAATTGCAATTCAGAAGTTAATCATTGGAGCTTTTCAAAGAGGGTGGTTGCTTCTGTCTTTGTGCCCTGGGCAGCAGCAGCTAAAGCCCTGGGGGAATTAGGTCATCTTGAATGTTGGCTTGGCAAACACGCCAACATGACGTCCCGTGCTTTGGCCCAATTACTTCAGGACGGAGACACCACCAGGCGAGCCACCTTGCAGAACAGGGCGGCTATAGACTTCTTACTCCTTGCCCATGGGCACGGGTGCGAGGAATTTGAAGGTCTATGCTGTTTCAATCTTTCATCCCACTCGCGCAGCATCCACGCCACTATACAGGGGATCCAGCAGCAGCTCCAAGATCTACATGTTGAAAGCAATGATTGGCTGCGGACCATGTTCGCACAAACCGGACTTTCCTCGTGGGCTACAGAACTGTTGTCCACCCTTGTTTGGATTTTAGTTATCATTTTAATTGTGCTCTGTTTGTTTTCATGTTTAAAAAATGTCCTTGTTTCTATGATTTCTCGTTCTTTCTTAGAAAACAAGAAACGGGGAGATGTTGCAGTTGTCATGGCAACGTCGGCCCCGGGCTCCCGGAAGGAAGGGTGGTGGGTGAAACCATCTCGTGGAAAGAATCCCCCGGGAGTCATCCCGACCTTGGTTTAGTCCATTTAGTTTAGGTTACGCCTCTGTTTGATAATTTGTTAGTTGTATTGTCTGTCAAGTTCTGTATCCTCCTCTGTTTCTGGAAAGCTCCGTGCAGGTGCTTCTCGGATTGGTCCCTGAACCTTTCTCCCTCCCTCCCTTACTCCCGGTTGGTTTGTGATTCCTCTCCCCGCCCCAACTCCTCCCCTTGCTCTGCCGTGATTGGTTGCCTGAGTTGTTTATCCGTCCCTGCACAGCCTTGTCCGGTGCCATTGTGCTTGGGACGAGGATCAATAAACGTTCCTGTTGCCCAGCACAGTCGCCGCTCCTTATTGCCTTGATTTCGCAGCTACTGGTAGCAAGAACCCACGCTTGCGAACACCGACACCTCAGCACTTGGGATTAGCGTTGCTGTGGGCAGGGAAACCTTAGCCCTGGTGGCGCCCGGGTGGCTGAGGCAACCATCCAGCAGGTGACCACGAGGCCGCGAAGCCACGAGGTACACTTATTATTTTTAATACCGAACCCTCTAACCGTGTCTGAGCCTTTATTTCCTAAGACCAGAAAAAGGCATCACTCTGAAGGTTATTAATCAGGGTAATACCTTATTGAATTTTGGAATACTATACCAACAGTCAGGGTCTGTAACAGCTGGCACCTTGTTTCAGTGAGGGCCAGGGGATCCCTCCTGGGCAAGGTCCCCAAGTCCACCCCAAAAGGGGTGCAGCTCATATAAATTCAAATTACTAAGCCAAACCCGACTTAAGTATGATTTGGATGCAGAAACACCTGGGTTTGTTGGTAGATGTCCGACCAGGGAGAGTCCAGGCTTGGCCAGAGCCAAGACCCCAACTGGAGGGATTTCCCTCACACAGATCTTATGAGAAAGCTGTTAGAAACAGCAACTAGGAAGGTCACTTAAACCAGAAGGAATCATGAAGACAGTTACATAAAAATAATACAGGTTGTGCAGACTGTAAAGTAACAGATGTTGTCAACTACCTTTAACTACGAAGACCATGGTACCATGAACACAATAATTAAAAGAATGCATATGCATGACTTAACGTACGTAATCTTAACAGAACCTAATCCTTGCTATAACACACATTGTTAGGCATATCTGTAGTTAACTTTCACAGAACCTAGTCGTAATACTTAACGTTAACAGAACTTAATAAATCTAATAGCATTTAAACTTTAACAATATATTTATAGTTATTAATACATCAGGGGTGATCCGGAGTTATGAAGACATCAGGAGTGATAGTTTGGGAGAGTTCCAAAGACAGCGTTATGAACTGCAAGTACACAGACCCATCCCTTCTTCAAGCAGGGATGCAGGTTTGTGGTATTGTCTCCGGGGTCACTGTACTTTGAGGTTCAGCTGTAGATATAGAACTTAACACTGTAGTATATGTTGCAAAATAATTTGTGCTAAAATTTAAGATTACAGCATTTTACTGAAGTTGAGAGAAAGCACAAATGCCGAAAACAGGTAGCCCCAAAAAAATTGTGCATTTCGTGGGATTTCCTCATCTGGCAGAGCTCCAGGATATGTATTCTACATGTGTATAAACAAAGATATAGCTCCAGGATATGGATTCCATGTGTGCATATACAATAAATGATATATGTCACCAGAAACTCATTCCATCAGCAAAATTGACTACTGATTTCAGGAACTGTCATCAGACATGGTGGAAAGACAGGAAAAAACTACACTGTTGTATTGAAAAGATAAGATTAACAAAGAAGAAAAAAGGTATAAAAGACACCTCATGGAAACCGCAATGGGGAACTGGTGAGATTCGAACCGACAGTGTTTCGAACCCAGTTCACCCCAATGTCTATCGCCTGGCTCGGCGTTGTTTTTTTGCTTCGTGTCTCTTTTCCAAATTTTATACTTTGATTTTTAATAAATTCTCTTTAATCATAAAATTGTCTGATTCATTTATAACAAACTTGGTGACCCCGACGTGATCCAAATCTCAGTTCCACAGTTTCCTCCTCCGATCAGGAGGCGCCCCGCTAATTTAGCGGCCTGACGGCAGGGAAGAGTCAGCAGAACCAGTTGGATTCCGAACAGCAAATTAAGATAACAGCCACAAGCTAAAGGGGAAAGAGGAACGAGCTTGGAGCTCCCAAAGACACTTAAGAGGGGACGGCCCTCGGAACCACGGCGCATTTTTTCATTCGTAAAATTCTACGTGCACGGAGATCCACGCAGGAAAGGGGTCTGTAAGTACTGCGGGTTGAATGAGGGTGGCTGAGCGTGTGTATGAGACGTGATGATATCACAAAGCGAGAGTGGACCCCAAAAACCGCAGTTCCGGTGTCCCGCGAGGGTCCCGGTCAGTCACGGGGGAAGCGAATCTGACGGGAAACTCATTGCACATGCCAAATCCAAAACTCAGGAAAAGTTCAGACTTCAGCCACAGGAAGGCTAGACGGAAAGGGATGTTCTCAGGAACTTGAGAAACTGGTAAGCCCTCTTTGCCTAGGACCAGGAAGGTCCAGGGGAGAGAAAAGTAGAGAGGAGTAAAAAGGGAGCTTTTACTGGATCAAAACCACGTGGGACGGACCTCCGCTGGTCACTAGAATGGTAATCCAAAAATTAACTGCCACAGGAAGGCTAGAGGGAAAGGGACGTCCTCAGAAATTTGAGAGACTAGTAAGCCCTCTTTGCCTAGGACCGGGAAGGTCCAGGGGAGAGAAAAGTAGAGAGGAGTAGAAAGGGAGCTTTTACTGGATCAAAACCAGGCGGACGGACCTCCGCTGGTCACTGGAAACGGTAATCCAAAAAAATTAACCGAACACGGTGTGTAAAAGCACCATTGAGAGTGGGTTTGTAAAGGTGTAACTGAGCAAAAAACGGCACAAACCCGAAGAGGAAAGCGAGTGTGTGTCTCTAGTAAGTGCAGTTCCGGGCTCCCGCGAGAGATCTGGTCCCAGAAGGAAAACGCAATTAACGAGTCAGAGCGTAATACCTTGTAAAATAGGACAGAGGAAAAGCAAAACCCGGGGGGAGGGGGGGCGGAGGCGGGCAGGAAAAGCCTTAGGAGAAAAGGAGAGTAATCTACCAGAAATTCCCTGAGATAGTCTGCGGCGAGTAATGCTGGAATACTGGGAAGAGTGCCCCTCAACAGAAAAACTCTAATGAAATTGGTGATTCAAATGTTGAATTACATCTTAACCAAAACACGAAACCTCTACCTCTTAAAGAGAGACTAATTCCAGAACTTAAATTGAAGGCCCTAATTAAAACTGAACTCTCCGAGGGACCCCAAAGTGGTCAAAGGAGATATACATTCACATTCCCCTGCAATTCACTACCATCACCAAATCTCCAGGAAAAGTATAAACATCTGAGGAGAATTTGTTTCACAGGGGAAAAAAAAAAAAATATTATGGTGTCGGTGGCGAGAGGAGCAAGACGCTGACTCAATGTGAGTGATAAATCAAGCTCGCTTATTGTCAGACAGTGCACACACTTATACTTCTCTACGTGCTCAAAATATTATTCTCTTGCAGAAGTTTCACACGGGAACTTTCTCTAATCTAATTAAAACACCAAGCTGATATGAGAAGGCAACAACAGCAACAGTTTCTTCTGTCAAGTTAATCTTTAGACACCTGCAGCTTGTTTTCGCCTTTCATGTCTCCGTTTCCCACAGCTGTCTTACGAGTAACCTTGAGCAGAGGCCTAGCTCTCATCTAAGGGGCCTGGATTGCTCACTTATACTTTGTCTGTGCAGCCAGAGATGGCTATTTCCCAACATATCCCCCTTCTTTTCTTTGAGCAATCCAGACCTGGTTTACACTTTTTCTACTGTTTTTATCAAACACTTAACACTATATGGCGATAATACTTATGATTGTAATAACTACTAAAACTATCAGTTTTATCTTTATAAACTTCATTAGTCAACTTTTAATACCCACGTCAGTTAATCAATTTCTTAAAAGCGATGTTACTCTCTTTATCTACTTCATGCTTTCCCTCGGTTAAACTGGGTCTTCTTCGCACAAGCCCTCTAACGACCCATGGCCCTGGTCGTGGAGCCATTTTTCAACAATTCCTCCTTGTTCCCTTTTTGCGAGCAAAACATTGTGGGTCACTTTGTTTACTTGTTTCATTAAACAACTATACACAATTCTAATAATCACTATAAACATAATAATAACAATACACAATCGAAGGCCTTCAAATAACAATGTTTGGATCCAACCTGTAATGCCCCATGAGGACAGCCACTTAGCTATTCCTAGGTCATTGCTCACTTGCAGTTGCTGGGTAAGTTGGGTCAAGGTTTTTAGTTGTGCGTGTATCGAATTAGAATGGTCAGAAAGATTCATACAACACATTCCCTCAAATTCTTCGCACCCATGTCCTTGCGCCAACAACAAAAAATCTATAGCAGCTCTATTTTGTAATGTGGCGTGTCTTACTGAATCAACATCAAGCAACAAATCCGAAATTGATTTAGATGTAGCATTTGTTTGTTTAGCAAGCCAGCAACCTAGTTTGTTTAATTGAGCCAAGGCCCCGGCCGAGGCCACCCCCAGTGCAAGAAAGGAGGCTGCAACAATAGCAGCAGGCGACCAAAACTCAACATTAGACTTACAATCGGCAGCAAAGCCGTGTACAAAGCATTTCAAGTGCCTTGAATGGTGATGTCGAAGCTTATTAAGAATCATCGAGGTGTTGGGGGTCAACAATGTCAGCCTTCCAAGAGAACAGGGTCCCCCCTTTATTTTGGAGGGGATACCTGGCCAGGCTCGATCTCCGCAAATGAGAAACACACCACTAGGCAAATGCAAGGGGTGATTGGTAGAGCGGGAAATGTTGAGGGAGGCATAATTGCACCATACACTAGTGTCTCTATAAACTAAAAGGCTAGAGTTCACATTTGTTGCGGCACCATCGATCCGGGCTTGAGTGCTAGTCCAATTAAAAGTCACACAAACATCCATTCGCACAGCCCCTAATAGTTCTAGTTCTTGTGGCTCACTTGGTGCGAGGGGCAAATAAGGTGCCCAGGTGTCCGAAGCATCTGCCGTGCTGTTCAGGTTGGCGTTATGACACGTAGGTGCTGCAAATGGGCAGGGCCAGTAATCTGTGGGAACACCAACTAAACAGGTGGAAAACGGGTTACCAGGGGAGGATAAGGCGAGACAAATGGAATCCTGTCCCGTAAGGTTAGCCATCGTCACCCATACGTTGGTCTTGGGCTGTGGAGGCAGGTAATTGGTCATTCCTTGCGTCCCAGTCGCCATCAGGAGCAACAGCAGAAGAAGGTACTGCTTTGGTCCACTTTGCAGGAATCCACTGTGTCCCTGTGGAAGTAAGCACACACATGTAACCACGGCCCACATATTTCACTGTTGCAGGGCCCTGCCACATGCCAGTCTG